>JAAGKR010000427.1:0-175538 GCA_011419295.1 Clarias macrocephalus
TTCTCATTCAAAGAGTTTTCTAAAGAGTTTTCTTTATTGTGTTCTTTAGCCCAAACAAGTCTCTTCTGCTTGTTGCCTGTCCTTAGCAGTGGTTTCCTAGCAGATATTCTACCATGAAGGCCTGATTCACACAGTCTCCTCTTAACAGTTGTTCTAGAGACGTGTCTGCTGCTAGAACTCTGTGTGGCATTGACCTGCTCTCTGATCTGAGCTGCTGTTAACCTGCGATTTCTGAGGCTGGTGACTCGGATGAACTTATCCTCCGCATCAGAGGTGACTCTTGGTCTTCCTTTCCTGGGTCGGTCCGCATGTGAGCCAGTTTCTTTGTAGCGCTTGATGGTTTTTGTGACTGCACTTGGGGACACTTTCAAAGTTTTCCCTATTTGTCGGACTGACTGACCTTCATTTCTTAAAGTAATGATGGCCACTCGTTTTTTTCTTCACTTAGCTGCTTTTTTCTTGCCATAATACAAATTCAACCTCTTTGAATGAGAAGGTGTGTTCAAACTTTTGGTCTGTACTGTACCTGAGAACAAGGATGCAGTTTTAAAGACAAACCGTGGTCAAGTCAAGTACTGATTTAATTTAATTTGTTACTGCTAAAAATGAAAAACTATTTGATATTTATATATTTTGCATAAATTTTTTCTTTTCTGGAAACTTAAATTCATTCACGTTATGCTACTGAGTTCTAATCTCTCTGATTGCTTTGATCAGAGGAGATACCGCAAGACGATCTGCAGTCAGGGGATGAAGACGAAGGTGAAGATGAGGTGCGTGTAAAATTATCTTTAAATTACGAGGTAGTATTAAAAAGTTTCAAGACTAGTTTTGTAACATACCGACAGATGGCAGCACAAGGCTGCACGCACAGACACAAGACCAACCTACTTTCATAAGTCAGTGTGCCAAAAGGCATCGTGCTGTGTGCATAGGCACATGGTCAGAGTGCTATTCTGACCCTTTGCCTTACCACGTCTGCTATTTCATCTTGCAAAGCAGGTTGGAACAAAGTGCGAACATGAAATTCTGTGTGAAACTGTGCAAATCTGCAGCAGGTACGCTTGACATGATTCTGCAAGTTTACGGCAAGGCTGCAATAAGTCGTTCGAGATGTTTTGAGTGGCACACGTGCTTCAAGAGTGGAAGAACATCACTGGAAGACAACGAGAGATCAGGAAGAACTTCAGCATAACCCCCAAAAATTGCAATGAGTTATATTAGAGACCTCATTTTTTTAAATCTGTAAATTTGTTTAAAAAATTGTTCTTTTTTATGTGATGATAAAAGCAAGTTTTTTTTAAACTTTCATAATAATGCAGTTATCAAAAAAAAATTGCACCACAAATTTCAGTATTTGGTGTGGCCTTTCTGGTGGAGTGAGAATGACGGTGTGTAATGTTTAACAAGATTGAAGGAAACACTTGTGGAGGGATCTTGGACCACTCTGCACTACATTTCCAACTCATTGGAGTTCCTTTTGTAAACTGCCCTGTTCTGTTTTCTTTTTTATTCAAGTTTAGAGAATAATTGATTTGGTGGTGTTGCAGCCATTTCTTTGTCCATTATGACATGTCTTGAGGGCCATTGTTTTGCTTTAAGACACACCGCCCCCGAGTTTCCAGCTTCTGGCAGAAGCCAGAGTTTTGCCTGAAATGTTTAATTACATTCAGGTTAATTCAGTTTTATTTCGTAGCACTTTGATCAATGGTCATGTCACAAATCCGCTTTACAGAATCAATAAAAATATGGAAATTAATTCCCATATGTGCTTTTTTGTGCTTTTACTTCTGCTCTTCTGGGTAGTCCTTCGACTAGATTTTGGAATACAGCTATGATAATTTGCTCCTTCAACCACAAGTGGGGTTGAGGTTAGAGCTCTGTGCAGGCCACTTGAGTTCATGGGCATTCTCATTTTGGAACAGATCTTGGCCCCTTAGGGGAAGGTATACATATGGGGAAGATACGTGTGTACTTTATATTGTGATTGTGTTGCGCTTCTCTGCATTAACACCTATGCTAAACAGGAAGCTATAGAGTTGCATCAGTTCAGGCTTTTATTCAGTAGCCACAGTTTACTTTATATTTAGTGTTGCGTTGAAATGAAGATGAAGTGACATAGCTGGTATACTTAGTGTGTGTGTGTGTGTGTGTGTGTGTGTGTGTGTGTGTGTGTGTGTGTGTGTGTGTGTGTGTGTGTGTGTGTGTGTGACCTGCGTCTGTGTCAAACAGGAGGACATGATGGAGCCAGATCTGGACAAAGGGGAAGATCTCCAACCCCAGCCTAAAGAGCTTTCCGGAGAACATTTACTGACTACAGAGTATCTCGGAGTATGTCTTCCTCATCCACTTACACATTTATTTGACTTTCATATTGTATTAAAAACAGCTTTTTAGTGTCTCATGGACTTTAAATGAAGTTTTAGTTTTACTCTTTGGAGAGTACCTCCAAATCTGAACTTCTGACAGATATCAGGTAAGAAATAAAAACAGTTATAGGGAGGAGTGCCTTTGCATGTTTGTGTGAGTCTGAAAGTGTGTTTTGTGTACTTTATTGTAGATTATGACCAACATGGCCAAGATGAAAAGATCGAGTACACATGCCTCTCAAAGCACAGATGAGCCTCTCAGGAGACCTGTCACACCAAACTCATATAGAAACTCTGTGTATGACCTGATCATATTTATATATATAAAAAATACTAAAAATGTATCATTATTTTGTTACTATTATGTGTCCATCTCTCTCTCACTCTGTCCCTCTTTTTGCTGGTTTTTAATTCAGCTTTTTTGTTTCCCTTTTTTTTCTCTCATAATTTTTTCTACTCATAATCAACAATACATCAGTTTTACAAAAAAATAATTAAATCACAATGCATCATTTAAAAGTTATAGTTATATATGCATCCTGATGCGTGTTTATTCAGGGCCGCCCCTGACAGACTTGACTCCTCCTTCAACTCTCGCCCAAGTACCAGTGACTCCATTCGCCGTACGCTAGGTATTTACACGTGTACACACACATAAACACACAAACGCATGCACATAGTATTAGTTACAGCACAGTGCTACTGATTGTTAGCACAGTGTGTTGGACGAGCAATGTCGTCACGGTTGGCCTGAGTCAGTGCGGCTCAATATTCAAAGCATGTTTGAAAAGTATTATAAATGTTATCCCCTGCTTGTTTTGCTCTGCTCTTTATTTGCAGTAGTATTTAAGTAAAGAATAAAATAGCTCAGCATGTGCTGTTTTATGAAAACAGTTCACCCTGGGGATTCTGCTTATACTAAACAGACATGCAGTAAGTAAATTAACACATAGATACAAAATATATGCACCAAAATATGTTAAATCTTTGAGAAATTAAGGTTTAGATAGTAATTCATTATTAATACTTGCTTGTAGCAGCTTTAAGAGCACCAATTTTCCTAGATTATAGAATAAGTGGGTTGTTCTCAACAGATCATCAAGCAGCTCAAATGTCTTTTAGGATGCCCAGGTTGATCGGGTGGTTTCTCTGTTGATGTTTTAAACTTCTTTATATTGAACTAAAATTCTGTTCTTGATTGAGAGGGGAACTTCATGATTCCTAGCTATTTGGGGACAGTCCACCCACAGACTGACCAGCAGTCTGACCTCTTGCAAATCAGAAACATCTATTGAATTCTTTACTTCTAGGCATGTTTAATAAAACTGTAATTTTTTGTGAACAATCATTAACAAATGGGACAATCATGAAGTGGAATGAAATTTATTGGATATTTCAAACTTTTTTAACAAATAAAAAACTGAAAAATTGGGCGTGCAAAATTAATCAGCCTCTTTACTTTCAGTGCAGCAAACTCTCTTCAGAAGTTCAGTGAGGATCTCTGAATGATCCAATGTTGACCCAAATGACTAATGATGATAAATAGAATCCACCTGTGTGTAATCAAGTCTTCGTATAAATGCACCTGCACTGTGATGGTCTCAGAGGTCCATTTAAAGCGCAGAGAGCACCATGAAGAACAAGGAACACACCACGCAGGTCCGAGATACTGTTGTGGAGAAGTTTAAAGCTGGATTTGGATACAAAAAGATTTCCCAAGCTCTAAACATCCCAAGGAGCACTGTGCAAGCGATAATATTGAAATGGAAGGAGTATCAGACCACTGCAAATCTACCAAGACCTGGCCGTCCTTCTAAACTTTCAGCTCATACAAGGAGAAGACTGATCAGAGATGCAGCCAAGAGGCCCATGATCACTCTTGATGAACTGCAAAGATCTACAGCTGAGGTGGGAGACTCTGTCCATAGGACAACAATCAGTCGTATACTGCACAAATCTGCCCTTCATGGAAGAGTGGCAAGAAGAAAGCCATTTCTTAAAGATATCTATAAAAAGTGTCGTTTAAAGTACACACCAAACATGTGGAAAAAGGTGCTCTGGTCAGATGAGACCAAAATCGAACTTTTTGGCAACAATGCAAAGCGTTATGTTTGGCGTAAAAGCAATACAGCTCATCACCCTGAACACACCATCCCCACTGTCAAACATGGTGGTGGCAGCATCATGGTTGAGCCTGCTTTTCTTCAGCAGGGACAGGGAAGATGGTTAAAATTGATGGGAAGATGGATGGAGCCAAAAACAGGACCATTCTGGAAGAAAACCTGATGGAGTCTGCAAAAGACCTGAGACTGGGACGGAGATTTGTCTTCCAACAAGACAATGATCCAAAACATAAAGCAAAATCTACAATGGAATGGTTCACAAATAAACATATCCAGGTGTTAGAATGGCCAAGTCAAAGTCTAGACCTGAATCCAAGCGAGAATCTGTGGAAAGAACTGAAAACTGCTGTCCATGCTCTCCATCCAACCTCACTGTCCATGCTCTCCATCCAACCTCACTGAGCTCAAGCTGTTTTGCAAGGAGGAACGGGCAAAAATTTCAGTCTCTCAATGTGCAAAACTGATAGAGACATACCCCAAGCAACTTATAGCTGTAAGCGCAGCAAAAGGTGGCGCTACAAAAGTATTAACTTAAGGGGGCTGAATAATTTTGCACGCCCAATTTTTCCATTTTCTATTTGTTTAAAAAGTTTGAAATATCCAATAAATTTCGTTCTACTTCATGATTGTGTCCCACTTGTTGTTGATTGTTCACAAAAAATTACAGTTTTATATCTTTATGTTTGAAGCCTGAAATGTGGCAAAAGGTCACAAAGTTCAAGGGGGCCGAATACTTTCGCAAGGCACTGTATGTCTGTTTACTGCAAATTGCCAACAAATTTATGCATGTTAAACTAAGACGTATACAGTTTTTTTTTTTTCAATTCCTGTTCTGAAGTTCTCGCACAACTCCAAACAATAAAAAAAGAAGTCATTCCCTCTCCAGACCCCAATTTTTTCTCTTTTAGAGTTAGATGGATAGATGGATTGATCGATGGATGGATAGTGTAAATAAAGTGCCATAAAAGGTAAACTTGCATAGTTATATCTTCATTTTTGACTCTTAAACACAATACTATTTACAGACTTTTTCTTTACGATACAAACACTGATGTTTCTTTAATTTCTTCTTTATAACATCAGAAGAAGTCGTAAATTTTCCCACCCCACCCCACTTTTTCTCTCCCTCCACTGGCTTCCTGTAGCTGCCAACATCAAATTTAAAATACTGATACTTGCCTACAAAGCTAAAAACGGCCCAGCAACCACTTACCTCAAAGCTGTAATCACACCCCGCACCGGACCACATTCCATCCAGTCCTCCAGCACTGCTCGAGTGTCCCACCTTCTTTTAGGGATTTAGGAATCCTCTAAATCTAACCGATCTGTTTCCTAGGTCTCTTACCAATGACAAGTGCATTCATATACATGAACCTGCCAATCATTTTACACCTGAAACTGTGTTGTGGTCTTAAATATATCACAGGAATCAGATGACGATCAGAAAAATGATATAGAACAGTATGGACTGTAGATGAATAAATTTAATGCACAGAAGGAAAAGTTCAGTTCGGAAGTGAGTGAGTGCGTGTGCGTGCGTGTGTGCGCGCGCACTGGTGCTATATCAAAAGAGATGAGGACTACCCCTTTTTTCGAGGGATAGAGATTTAATTTCCTCTCTCAGTTTCCTGTCCAGATGGGCTTTGTGAAGCAATCACTGTGATGTCCTCTCTTGTCTGTGATGACCTCGACTGAACTGAATTGTTTGTGTGTTAGTTTCAGAACCATTCAGCCAAAAATGTACTCACATGCAAGTAAAAAAAATCTACATTTATATGTGCATGTTTTATAGCTAAATACTGAAAAAAATCTAAATATTTTTTTAACTGATGACATTAGGTTAATCATTATATCATGATATTAATGTTTTAATTTAAAAAAATGCTTGTTTACATGGGTTCAGGGGTCCATGAACTATCAGGAGTCATCCATTTCCTATTTTGTTATAGTGTTAGAAATTACACTGTTCTTAAGGTTATTTCTATAAATACTGTACTTTTAAGCAAAATCTAATGGCAATTTGAATGAATACGTTGTATTATAAAAATAAATCAAACAAATTTAAACATGTATAAAGCATTTTTAAATATGTATAAAACATTTTTTTGTAAGTTTTATTAAAGGCTATGATGGTAATTTTTTAGGAATGTGTCATGAAAACAAAACTTGGTTATTTAATTGTGTTTGTTTTTTTTCCCCCAGATTCCGTTTGGCGCTCATCTCAGGAATCAGTTGGCTCGGACGTGAACACTCGTTCACAAAGGTGAGTTGCTTGCGCACACACGAACACACACAAGCTGTAATTTGTGTAGCAGGACCTCAGTCTTGTGATACTGATAATAATAATGATCATAGAAGACAATGTGTTAACTTATAGGGGGCCCTGGGTCTCCATTAAATTAATCGTTTACATCAAACCATAATTTCACACTCAGAAGAGTGTTTCAATGATCAAAAGTTAGAACTGTCAAGCAATAAAAAAGTAATCAAATCAATTCCATATTTTGAGATGAGTTAATCAAAATTAATTGCACACATACATTTTTGCTGTGAAAATACCACAGTATTCTATTTTTTTTTTTTCTGTAAAGGTGAGATTAAACTTTATTGTCATGGTGCAAAGTACTTGTTCAATGCCAATGAAATGCAGTTACCACAGAATCAGAAGTGTTCAAGTGGCCTATTTACCATTATTCAGCAATGTAATGGTAACATAAATTATGAATCGTGCAAAGACGCATAACGGATGAAGCAGTGTGATATAGACTGAAAGTGACCATGCAGTAGTGTATTGGTAACACTCCATGATTAGCTGTTCAGTGCAGTAACAGCCACAGGGAAAATGCCTGGTCAAATGTGGCTTGACGAGGCTGGCTGCTGGTGCTTATATCATGGGCTGTGTGTGTTTGGACCTCCAGGTTTGCTAAATACCTTACTGCAGAAATTGCAGCAAATGATGCACAGTTTATGAACATTTGCATTGGTTGTCTTTTAAATGTAAATGTTCATAAGGCCAAGCAGCGCATTCTCGCCTGCTACAATCATAGTACAAAGCCGCTGTGGCTAGACTGGTTTCAGTGACGCACCAAGTCAAAGGGCACCACGGAATGCGATTAATCGTTAAACGTTTTTTTTTTTTTTTTTCACAATATTTTTTTTTCCTGAGACTCATACATTAAAATGAATGTTATTTTAACACATAGGAACATTGAGATTTCTACACAATAATGCCATCAGACAGTATTTGAAGCCTTTTTTGATGACGATTCACGTCATGTGATTATACATGTGATTATACATGTGATGTTTGTCTTCACTCACTTATTGGCTAAGCGCAAGCATGATGTAATTTTATTTAAGGGAATTGAACTGGTGGTCCTGCAAACATCATATAGTATCCCCTTCTTAATGACGACTCGGACAGAAATAACCATAATCAAGCCTATTTCACCATACAGTGTGCATTATGTGTTAATGATTCTGTTAAAAATCACATTGGAGAGATAATGTCTGATGAATTTACCTAATGCAGTGCCTTACTATTATTGTAGTTATATTGTATAATAAAAAAATTAATGTGTAATATTAAAATGTTTAAGTTGTCATAGAATGACAAAAGGGGGAAATTGAAATGTAAAAATCTTATTTTTTATTATGTATTAATTCAGATCTACTATAGTATTTATAAATTGTGCCACATAGAGTGTACAAACTTGCCTGTTGGATTGTAAAAAGACAAGGCCGAGCATACAGTCGAAACAAACTGATTGTAGTTGCTACTAAATTATAAGGTCAGGACATCTTGTCTGGGTCAGATGAACAAAATCAGCACCTTAAATGTAGAAACATCATGTATTGAGCATAGATTATGTTAGCAAAGAGGTTTGTGTATAAAATGAAATGCCTGAGAGAAAGAAATCCCCTTTCTCCATGCTGGAACAACTCGTCCTTCTGGACCTTTGTTACTTTGCCCTTCTCCAGTGTAGGATTTCCATCCCACTGCTGATCAGGTTTTTGATGTTCAAAAACACTGTGAAAATCATGAGATCGGCAGTTTCTGATTTCCCCTTTATAATTTGTTTGGGTCTGGGCTGCTATGACAAACTCTCTTCATGGTCAATTTCACTCTATGAGAGAGAAATCCTGCATGCACACACACATACACACGCACACACAAACACATTTGACTACTATGTATATTTTATATATTTTTTAAATAAAATTTTATTTAGCAGCTTCACAAAATGAAAAAAATATAGAAGTGTGTATGAGTGAGAAAAAAAATGTGTTTAGATAATAATGAGGTTGTGAGATTGTCCCTGATGAGCAAGCCGAGGGAAACAGTGGCAAAGAAAAAATCCCTGAGATGGCAGTAGGAAGAAACCTTGAGAGGAACCAGACTCAACAAGGAACCATCCTCATTTGGGTGAATTATATTGGGAATTATATAATGACATCATGTGTGTTAGGCTGCTGGAAGTTCAGTATAACAGAAGTTATCCAAGTTATCATGGAGTCCAGTTCAGCACAATGATGAGTGAGCAGGTGTACAGGACAGAGTGGCGTCAGAATCACTGGGAGCTCAGGAACAGCATGTGTAGATTCAAACCATCATGAAGCACAATCCAGCTGGAGGTAGTTTTTCTCTGGATGCCTCAAGATCCTCACAGGGTTGGTCTCTGCCTAGTGGAGCTGGCACAATCCCCAGATGCCTCGGGATGGGTAGACAAAGGAAGAACATGTGGAAAAGAATTAGCCTAGATGCCGTTCAGGATATTAGCATTTAATTAATCTCCGTCTCTTTTTTTTTTTTACATGACAGAATAATTAAATATTGCAAATACAAAAATGTTAATATCAAATAATATATTTAATTACAATATGTAAGTGAGACTTAAGATTAAAGAAGGCATAAAACACAGGTCCTTCTGTAAATATTAAAGGATATATTTTTGAGCTGTGGATCTCTGCAGCTCCTCCAGAGTTACCATGGGCCTCTTGGCTGCTTCACTGATTTTTGCTCTCCTTGCCCGGCCTGTCAGTTTAGGTGAACGGCCATTTCTTAGTAGGTTTGCAGTTTTGCCATACTCTTTCCATTTTTAGATGATGGATTAAACAGTGCTCCATGAGACGTTCAAAGCTTGGGTTATTTTTTATAACCTAATCCTGCTGTAAACTTCTTCACAACTTTATACAATTGCACACCACACTTTTCAGATTTTTAATTGAGAAACATTTATCATTTTCTTTTCACTTTTTAATTATGTGCCACATTGTGTTTGTCCATCACATAAAATCCCAATAAAATATATTTACATTTGTGTTTGTAATGTGATAAAATGTGAAAAAGTTCAAGGGTTATAAATACTTTTTCAAGAACCTGTATATGGAGAGTTCCGATTTGTCTAAAACACCAACACTTTCGTAGCTCCTTATTTTACTACATATTGAGTGTTACTGAGCCATGCAGGACAGTGTGCTGGACCTTGACTCAGCACTTTTCTAGTGTGGCTATGACTTGCCTTTCAAAAAGCCTTGAGAACAAAGAGTCTATTGATCTCGACTCGACCTGCTCACTCTGCCTCCATTTCTTTATCCCCCAAGGCGCTGACAGACAAACCCAGTGGTTTAAAATAAATAATACATGCCAAGAAAATAGGGAACATTACACTACTGCTTTTGAGGTGGTACTTTCACAGTAGTGTAATTTAATTAATTTCTCAAATGTCTGTTTTTGCATGTGTGATTTACATTAGCCATAGCTTCATGTTAAATATACGCATTCATATCAAAACATAAAGTATATTTAAAAAAAAAATTATAATAATAAAAACTCTCAGTATGCATAATATACACAGCATCTCATATTTTGCCAAACAATGAAATTGATTATTGATTGATGATATTGTTATATTGTTAAAAAAAAAAAAACTTAACCCTAGCCTGAATTATACATGTGATTTTATTGCACATAATTATAATACACATAATTGTATAATTTTAATAAGTCATCAATGAGTCATTTACCTCTGAATAGAGAATGAAATCTGGTGCTACAGTCTCAGTTCTTTCTGACTCCTTCCACAGTGACGTAACCAGCAGCCTCAGTGGTCGACCATCAATCCCTCCCGGGGTTCTGCCGAAACTTCGCCCACTCAGCCCACATTTCTCCTACCAAGAACCACAACAGAGCACCAGCAAACCAAACAGCACTTCACACACATCCCACAGTAAGACAACTTGCACAACACAAAATACACATCACACAGTGAGACAACTCACAAACTCTAACTGTTTGAAGGCATGAGGCTAATGCTGCCAACAAGCAGTGGAAGTGCAGAGCCTCCAGTTTAGCATGATGAGGGCAAGCTACAGGTGTTTACCTGTTGAGTTTTTTAAGGATGTCATATGATGCTAATCTGGTGGTTGGTTAAGACTGAAAAAAAAAATTCTTCTTCCTTATTAGTACATCTCTTGACATTCACTGGAGGAAGCAACTTGAGCCGGGAAGGAAAGTCAGGTGTTTTAAATATCACACCTGAGGCATTGTTTAAAAACTGTTTGGTGTGTTCCTTGTTGGCTTAAACATTTGCATTCCTAGCAGCATTCATTTATTTGGTTTGCAGCTACTGTTCTTGGGTGATTTTTCCCAGAGCATTGGGTTTCAGAGCTCAAGTTCATTCCATTGCTTGTAGGCCGCTTGTCCTTACACATTACCATCAAAGTAACCAAACTCATTTCTTCCCGAACAATCACTGACGTAAAAACACCAGCACATCCTTCCCCTTTTAGAACCATTATTAACACACCCACACCACAGGGAGTCTGTGCATGAATATAGGATTTATTTTTGTTGAGGATAAAATTGGTTTCACATTCCTTTATACTAAAAAAAGAATTGTTAGTGACATCATCAGAGAAAGTGGAGCTAATAATTTATAAAGGTTGTGTAACACCCCTACCCCACCATTCATGAGGCTGACATTATCCCTGATTCATTCCTTTCCATGCAACTTTTATTAAAACTTATATTTAATCTGGCAATTTTACATTTAAGATATTTAAAGAGTGAAATTCTTGTCTGCTTACATGTTTTGGGTTTAATATTTGGGACCTCTTTCATACAAGCTTTCTAATATAAAAATATAGATATATAGAAAATAAACTACAAACAACAAACATATTGACAGTGTTTAAAATTGTAGACAATAATATGCAGTACTGGAACAATATTGAATAAAATAGAAAAAAATATCTATACAAATAGTTGTTATATATATAATACATTTATTTAATATATTTACATGTATGTAAATCTAAATGATTATAAAAGATGGTGCAGGAGTCTGCAACTGATATCAGTATGCAAATTGAGCGTGGCCTGTTACAGACGGGTACAAGGATGGTTTATGTTTAAACATTAACAAATGAGAATGAAAGTGGAAATTGAGATAAACACTGAGCATTTTGTCATACAGAATTTTAGTGACACTTTTTAAATCCCACAATATGTTATCCAACAGTTATACAACATTTGTTCATTTATGAGCTTATAATATAAGCTCATTGTAATATAACAGCAGCCATTAAATGCTTCCTCTCTAGCTCCTGATGGACTCTGGTGTCTGTTTTATCAGAAAGATGAAATCAGTTCAAAGGCTTAGTTGTGTTTCCGGCTCCTTCACTTGATGTCTTACTGGAAAGTGTGTGCGTGTGGGCGCAGGAAAATAAAAAGATATGGGTGATGCATAATACTATCAGTACTGATGCATGCCTGGTTTGCATCCTCCTTCAGAGTCCTTTCCTTTTTTCCAGTGAGCAGTCTAGTTGCTCAGCCTTTGAGTGACCTGCTTGTGTGGTTTATAATTCTCAGATAATCATCTGAGTTATTACTAAAACACAAAGGTCATTGTTGTATCCTGTCAGTTAGATTTAAATATAAAACCCAAGCTGTCACAGGTTCTGTAAAGATGCTTTGCGTTTCTTCTGCTTCTGTGATCTCTTAACATTACAGCAAAATTTACAGTTAGACTCCTCCCTAAAAACACAAATTATGTTTACAATCATAATATTAAAGACATGTTTAGTGTTTCTGGTACCAAGATGTTGGCCAATTTTATATTCAATATTCATATATACACATATCGTAAGTATATATAAAAGAAAGATTTTGTCTGTATATTGGTCAGAACTCGCCCTTTCAAAGATATTGTTACATTTCATACCTTAGAGAGCAGAAATGATGAGAATGATGGCAATGCACCTACAAGGCGCCCCAATCCGTACCAAACAGAACTGAAATCGCAACACAACATGGCTTACTCCAAAAAGGAACGAACTCTATGAAAACTGAACTTTTAAAGATAAATGGACTGATCAATGTATGTTTATTCTTTCTGCTGAAAGTTTAAAACCAGTTTGTCTTGTATGTTCCGAAACCGTGTCATTAATAAAAAGCAATAATTTGAAGCGCCACTATGAGATAAAAGACAGGTTCGCAACAGCTCAAGGTGAGGGCGTGTAAAATACCTGAACTGGGAGTGCAGATTTATGTGCTCAAATCAAAATGTTGAGTAAAAGTGATGTTATGAACAATTATGTGTTGGATTTAATATTCTACTTTAAAATAAGATACTAATCAGCTTAACTTTTTTCAATGTAGACAAACACCTGCACCAATAGATATTAATTAGACAATCTAAAATCAATATTTTTACTTGGATTACTGGAGTACTATTTTCACTGCTGAAATAACAGCACTGAAGTGGTATATTCAATTCAATTCAATTAAAATTTATTTATATAGCACTTTTAACAATGGTCATTGCCTCAAAGCAGCTTCACAAAATAAAAAGAAAATACAGTAAGTTAATTTGAATGCAAATACAGTAGTGTGCTTATTGATGAATTGATTACTGAACTAGTGTACCACTGCCATTGGTTTAAAGATTTTAAATTATTTTCATCAGGTTGTCTCTGGCATAAAGAAAGTTTTTTTTTGTTTTTTTTTTTTACTCTTTTTTTTTTTTCGCTGTCCTTTCTGTCCTTATCTTCAGGTCTGCAGTCTAACAGGAAGTGAAGAGAAGTTTTGCTGATGGACATGCAGCTTCCTGTAACATCAGTCCTCCATGTTATCAGGCCAAGATGGACGACTGAAGGAGAAACAAAGCTTCAGTTTTTGGTCTGCTTGATTTTTTGGGCCAACTGAGCTGCTGTGTAACCCAACACTACAATAAAACCTTTATCATCAGCACCACAGACTCCCCCTCCTCACCTTCTCTCTGCTCACTCCTCATACTGCGGAGCTTTACACCTCACCTCATGACAACTGACATGAAACTTTTTTAATCAGTTTGTTTAGGATCAAATGCTGTATTGTTTGTCTGTATTTCTGTTTGGTTTGGTTTGGTTTTTTACTTTTGCCTTAAAATTGCTACTTTTTATCCTTTGTTTGTATGATGTACATTTTATTGCTTGATAGATTACCTTCATTATTTAATGCGTCCCTTTTTGTTTACATTATGCTGTTCAACAAGACCAAAAGTAAAATGTTAACAAACTCCTGTGGATGTTTGAGTTTTGGGCAAACTGCTGCTTTCAAGAACATATACAATGCATGCTAAAAGTATTCAGACTTCAGAGTATTTTTTTTTCACTTTTTTCAATTTTGTCATGTTGCAGTCTTGTACAACAAGCGTTTAAATTTCTTCGATTTCTCTTGATCATTACTGATGTGTTTCCATACCTTGATTGGAGTTTACCTGTCATGAATTACATTGATTGGACATGATTTACATCACAGCTGTATCAGAGAGAAAGCTCTGAGGTCAAAGGAACGGCCTACAGACCTCAGAGCCAGGATTATTGCAAGATCTAGGCAAATACTGCTGCACTGACATTTCCCAATAGAAAAGTAGCTTTCATATTTCTCAAATGGAAAAAGTTTTTTCAACCAGAACGCAAAAGCTGGTTGCCTGGCCAGACTGACGAAACTGGGAGAAAAGATTCACCTTCCAACATGACATGGGTCTGAATACTTTGTGAATGCGCTGTAAATTTCACCTTCAGTTCATGTTCCAAATTGTAGTAGTGTTTATACCTTCTTTGTACATCATTCTGTTCTCAATTTATACTATGAAGTATGCATGTTTATACAGTACTAAGAATTAGTTCTGGGTTTGTTAATGTTGATTAATGGCAAATAATATTTAACATTATTAGGAATGTGACTTTAAAATGCTATTCACTATTCAACTATTACATATTATTGCATAATGTTAAACGATAATTACATTTTTCATTATTTTAAGAGATTAACATACTGTAGTTCAGTTGTATGTGCTTCAGTCAACTGCTTTTAGTCCAACTTTAGATCTGGCTGGGTGAAGTGTAAATGTATTTTTGCCGGATACATATTTTTGTGCTGTAAACAAGGTACTGTAAATACATTTAATGTAAAAAATAAAAAAAAACTAATTTCTCCTTCTTTTTAAACATTATTTAGCCTCCGATCAAACACTTTCAAAAAGCTGGATGAGTTTAAAGAGTTTATGTAATTTGTTTCTTTCATACTCAGTGTGTCTATGATGATAAACAGCGATCAGCTATAAATTATAAATCATACTTGCATCACATTTATGTCTAGCCATGGCCAACAAAGCCCTCAATATTAACTACATACATTGTTAAACATTGCATAATTAGTTAACATTTTATCATAGTCACTCATCTTGCATGAGGTGTTTTATTTCCTGGGTCAGTTAAAATCACATTGCAGTTTGCAGTACTGTGCAAAAGTCCTGAAACACTTCTAATTTCTTTACAGTACTTCTTCAGTTTACAGTACATTCAAAGAGTCAGACTTTCTTATATTTTTAAATGTACTTTTGAGAAATCGTTCCCCAGGCTTCCTGAAGGACATAGTAGTCCCTGTAGCTCAGAGTTTCAGAGGAGTTATGTTTGTTTAATCACACGGTGATTAGGCATTAAGAAAACATCCAACTTAAGGCATGAACCGCTGAGAAACTGGTGCAGATGACAGGTGATCAGGCCGGTGATTAGTATGCTGGTGATGCTTAATTCCGAGTGGTTGGAACAGACAAAAGGGCTGATAAGGTTGCTGCTGAGGTTGTCACAACCTCAAATTGTGTCTTAGGACACTTTGCAGCCTGTCAACGTTTGTTTCAATTTCTTATGGTGGTTCAAGACTTGATCATGGTGTGTATAGATCAGTGTTGATATTCTACAGTACTGTATGTCTGTAACGGAAGACAAATAACATATGAATCCTAAAATTAATGCATTATTTTGTATCACAAAACAGGGACCACAATGGTGATGTTTGCCTTTTCTGTCAATCCTTTTACAATTTTTTGTACCTGATCAGAAGAGGTGATTTTTATCTAAAAACCCAGAGCAAAGTTCATATATTTAGGGGAGGTTATGATGGAAAAGAGGATTATTATACATGTTTATACCAATAGATTTTTTGAATGGGTATGCAAACTTTAGAATTTACAATCATTCTCACATTTTCCTTCATACTAAACTCTTGACAGACCCAAATTTGTCTCGGTTTTTTTTTTTTTTTTTTTTGCATAATTCAAAGTAAGCTAAATGTTACTGTGTCTGTTCTGAATTGCGATCGCTATTTTGTCTTGTGGGTGCAAAAACTTTTGCACAGGGTGGTCATATACTATGCAACATCCACCAGATGCCATGTTTAAAAGCCCACAAGCGAGGTCATTTCACTTTAATAGTAAAAACACATACACACACACAAAAACACACAGACTCAGCATGACTAGAGATGGTGCGATTATATAACGGTTTATTTGGACGTGCATGTGATATGATTGCGGCTGTAATCCCTCCACATGAACCCTCCTGTAGTGCGCCCTAGTGAGGAATGTCTCAGACTAAAACACAGCCATAACTTTATTTTTAAATCATGAAATCATTTCACTGAGGATGGAGCTACAGACAAAAAAAAAGTATTTTATTTTAAATAGAGTTTCGTGACATTTTGTTTATATATAGAGAGAGTGGTCCTAATGTACAGCTGCCTAACATCATTCTGTTCTGTTAATTTTTTAAATAATTTTCGAAAATTTAGAAAAGTTTCAAATGTAATTCCAGTTATCGTTAACTTTAAAAGATGTTTGAATAGGATTTATCTCTTTTTAGATTTGTAGTAAGAAAGTAAGAAAGGTAAAATAACTTTATATTCGCCATGTAACCAAGAGCAAAGATTAGTATTTATAATGACATTCTTTTACTTTTTAAATAGGTCACTTACACCTCAGCAGGACAGACCTAGTTAATCTGTGTGTGTGTGTGTGTGTGTGTGTGTGTGTGTGTGTGTGTGTGTGTGTGTGTGTGTGTGTGTGTGTGTGTGGCAGGTTGAAGACAATGTAAGGAAATAGTCAGTGTGTGTGTAAACCATGGGCCAGCTGGCAGGTGGCTGTGAATCACAAACACAAATTCACACACACAGATGGGGAGGAAGACAGAATGACCAGAACCAAAACAACTGAACTAAATGGAACTGATCTTAATCATAACTAAACTCACACTGTAACACAAAGATTAAAAGGAAAAACTTTCCTTCTCTTTCTCCTGTCTCCTATCTGTACTCTGTAATTCATTCACTTCTATTAATGAACATAAAGCAGCTTTACAGAAGTATAAAATCAGGATATAAATGAAAAAAAAAAACTTTCTAACTTTCTGAGATTTAACACTTCATCCCTCATGAGCAAGCCATAGGCAACAGAAATGTAAAGTTGCAAGGAAAAACTTCCTGAGATAACATGAGATAGGAAGCTTATGAGGAGCCAGTCCTTATTACACATGAGTGTCAAAGTGCTCTGAAGAGATTTGCGCAGTCTTTGAAGTGTATACCCATGAAATACTTTATATACACAGACAAGGACTGGGAATAACAATTGCCTCTTATGTTAGTTGAAGTATGTGAAGCTGTGCAAGAATTGCTTGGATTTAGTCATGCAGAACTTCCTTTTCCTCATACACTTCAAAGTCCTCTGAAAGCTCTCAACGAGCAATATTTAGTGTTTTAAATCAATCTTAAATTGCTATGGTTCTTGCACTCTCCCTACGCCTTTACTTTCTGTGGGAACATTGTAGTTGGTCAATGTGATCAGTTCATCAGTGTGATTTTTACTTGAAATACATTTATCCTATGGGAATAAAATACCCATCACAATCATTGCCTGTTTTGGCATATTAAAGATGTTGTTAAGACCTAAAGGTTCAAGATGAAATCAAGAGCAAGTCTGAATGAAATGGAGTTATAACCAAGATTAAAAATAAGTCTTTGTCAATGTCACCCTGTCCAGGATGGATGCCACCTCATGCCCTAAGTCTCCTGGGATAGGCTCCAGGCCCCCTGCGACCCTAAATCTAGGATAAAGCGGTATACATGCTGACTGAGTGAGTATTTGTCAAGGCAACACTTCTACTCTAGCTAGTCAGCTTTGTTAGTCAGCAATACAGAAAATTTGTACAAACCAGATTTGAATCTTGCAGCCTTATTTTATTATTATTTTTTTTATGAACACTATTTGACTGTTTACATTTACACTGAGCAGCCATAATAAAAAAAAATTAAGATAGAAAATACATAAGGCGACTCTGGCTCTTTGAGGTGTGGCTCTATGGGACCTCTGGGGTGTGTTGTAGTGTCCGGCACCTGGACTGTTGTGTAAAATCCTTGGATGCTCGATCGCATACATACACTGGTGCATACGCTGTGTAAGCTCTAACTAGTTAAATGCGGAATTAATTAATATTTTATTGATGGCCCAACTTCTTACAATGGGATTTAACAAATTTATTCTAGGAAAATATTAATTTAATTGAATAAAATATGTTTCTTTTCGCTTAGTGTTATACTGAGGCATGTTCCCACATGAGTTAAACGTTCATTCTTTGTATGGATCCCCCCACTTTGCCTTGACTTTTGCCCAGCAATAGTGCCCTGCTCCACCTCAGCACACATGGCTAAGCAAGCACTCAGCTAACGAAAAATCAAACAAAAAAAAAAAATTGAGATATTGAATTACAGGATGACTCATGTCAAATAAACATGTCATGTCAAATAAATAGCAGTGTGAAATATTTTTGTTTGGCCAGCAAATTTCTCTAAATTTCACTAAAAGTTTAGTAACTTTTGTTTAAAAAGCTGTGCAACTTGTTTTTAGGTTGAGTCACCTTTTTTTTTTTTTTTTTTTTTACAGTTTCACAGTGTAATTGATATTCAATGTTTTTCAATTCACCTGGCAGTGATAATAATGTTATGCCTGATCAGTGTATATTTTACAATAAAGTTCACCTGAGTCTTAGAAACTTGAAACTACATGAAACTATACCAATTATAAAAAACGTTTTTTTTTTTTATTTTTTTTTTTTACATACATCGGTGTGCTCTTTGTTTCTGCTCTGTGATTCATCACAAAGGCAGAATGAAGATAAGAGCGTTTTTTATGGCCTTTTTTTATGGCAATTGAAAAGTGTGCAAAGTGTCAATTCTTCCTGTGGTATTTCCTGAAAGGTCTCTGACTGACGCAAGCACACACACACACACACTTTCATTATTAAATGAAAGTTTCATTATTAAATGAAAGTAATTAAATATTCACAAACCAAATCAGAGGTATAAAAACCAGAATAAAGTTTAAATTTTATGATTAAAGTTATAGATTTATTAAAGTTTTGTATGACAGCTACAATAACTCAAACTTGTACAGAAGCATGTGTAGGTGCTGTACAGTAAAATACTGAGTGACAGGGTGGTTTGATGAGCAAAGGCTACAATTACACACAAACAGAACATATCATACTTTCTATTTGTTAATTTTTACGTGTAATGTTGTGGTATATCTGCAAACCAAGTTTTTTTCCGGTTATCACTTACACTATAGCAGCTATAAACAGATGTTTCAAATAAAAGGAAGAAAACCTAAATATACAGCTTTACCTTCTAACTGTTATAAACTGCTGACATTTGTGACGCTTTCATAAATATAACATCTCCTTACTGAAACCTCATCAATTTAGTGGATTCTTAATCCAATGATTTTTAATCCAGTGATCCGATCCTTTTTAACCCATTCATGTATCAGGAGATGACCTGCAGTAACACCTCATGTCCCATAATTCAGTGTAGGAGGTTAACTGAGGATTCAGAGCATGTCAGTGTTGTTGTTTGAAGCCCATCAGGACCATTAAAGGTGTTTATGTAACAATTGTTTGTCCATCAACTCTCACTCAGCTGGACTGGACGTGGAGGAAACACACACACACATAGCAAGCGCCATAATGTTTGTTCTAGAAATCTGAATCTGAGTTTAGCGCTATGCCATGTTGAGTACTCCCACAGAGAACTATATTGTCTGTTTAATGATCAATACTAGAGTGTTAATTACAGAGAGATTCTGGTGATTTAACGTGAGAGGTAGAGAATGTATTTCCTGAAAAAATCCTGTGTAAGAAATGTTTCAGCATTTGTACAAATGTACATTATTGATTGCAATTTATAATTAATATGATATTTATATTATGTATGTATTTGATATTTCCTTATTTTATTACTCATTAATATTAATAATTAATTAATACTTTAAAACTTTTTAACATTTTAACAATGGACGTCAACAGAAAAGCTCTGACTAACTAATAACCTGGGATATTATCCGTCTGTATAAAAAACCTTTGAACTTCCTCCTTTAGGAATAAACTCAATGATGCGGGCAGAGAAAGTGAGCGGGAAGTGTTCATAGAAGGACCTCTGTAATCTGTTAGCCAACCACTAATAGACATTGTGGCCAAACTGTCTCCAGACCATTCTACAGTGGGCACTATGCATAATGAGTGCATCGCTTCATGTGCTTCCGTTCTTACCCTGACGCCCCTAACGCTCTGAAATACAACTAATCAGACGACAACCTTTTATATTGTTTCAAAGTCCAATCTTTATGCTCCCCAACTTGCTTTGTGCAACTTTCAACTTTTGATTTTTGGTTTGTTTGTTTTTGGTTTGTATGATGTAGGTCAATAAACCTTATAGCACAGTGACATATTTTAGATGTCCACAGGATACACCTTGCAACATGGTTGTTTACGAAATGAGAGGCTAATTAGTTAGGGTTAAACCACAACTATGTTGCCAGATGAAACATATTAATCACTGCAGTAATTATCCAATCCAACAGCTCTAGCTAAATATCGGCAACAATGTAGATTTGATATTAAGAGTGTTTTTTTTTTCTTTCAGCTGGAGGATTTCTAACTGCCACCTTCAACCGCAGCTCTCCACTTTAATCAGAATGGCATTTTTGGAATTATGATATACTGTAGATGTCTGTGCTGAGGCTAAGCATCAGCATCAATGATGACATCAGAAAGCTGCAGGGTCTCAACACCAGATACCAAATGCATCCAGGTGTTCAAATTATATTGCTGACTCTTACTGAAGAAGGCTGTGTAAAGATAAAAATGTCTTCAATTAGCTAAAACAGTCCGAAGAAAAACCCAATGCGTGCCATGTCATGCAATCTCTGCCTGCTTTCAACTGGAAAGAGAAATAGCTCTATTATGTAAACCATGTTTATTGGAGCTGCTACTGTAGAGAAAGACATGCTCTGAGGAGCATGGCATATACAGTATGTATTAGGGAGCATTTAATGGAATAAATATTAGAGAAGAGTCCACAAATTTTATTATATTTTTTTTCCAGAAGTGACAATCAATTAAATACAAAATAATAACGTACTGTATTCAAAAACGTTTTGAATATAGTATTTTTCTATAGTTATTTTCTATATAGTAGTTTTGTTTCGGTGTCAATAACAGGGACAGGGACTTTATATTAAAGCTTCTTTATAGGTATTAATGATACTTTTAATAATGATATTTTTAAAGCATGTAACACCATGAAACACATTCAACACAACTTGTTAAAATAAATCCTTTGGAAAAAGCTGTGTGTGGAGGTATTTGGCACAACTAAAATCAAGTGTATATATACACACACACACACACACACACACACACACACACATGGTTAGGGGGAAAACTGACAGGATGCACATGCAGCTACAGGAAATGGATGGATGAAGGAAAGGAAGATATAGTTTTGGAACACAGCTGACGTCTGAAGATTGAATAATTCCTGTTTTTTATTTCTCTCGTCCTTAACTGGAAACTTCCTGTTTCAAAATCGAGGTTACACCATTAATGCTGTGTATTGATTTTTTTCTAATTTAACTTGAACAACAACGTGGACAAAACTCATACTCAAGGATTTTGTAGATTCATTGGCTGTTATGAATCAAAATGGATCTGACTAATTAAAAATTTAATTGGTACCAATTATGCTACGCATATTATAATAAAATTATTCAACTTCAACTATACAGCTTTTTTAAGCTTCCACGACCAATACAATTCATATAAAGGTTTAAAATGTTTTTTCAAAGTAATCAAGTTGTAAATTTTGATTCATTTGATTAATTTGAAAATCTGTCATTTGCAAATACTGTGGGTTATTTTTTATCTTGAGATGAAAAATGTAAAAATTAACATCTGAGTAGTTAATTTAAAATAGACCTTCTCTGTTTTGATTTCTCATTCAATGAGATGACAAAAGAGAGGTTGAGATGTATTGAAATGAATTTGACATTTTATTCAGTTACTTAAGACCAATTATTCAATTATTATTAAAACTATCAATTCAGGTGCAGAGGTAAAGTGGCAACTAAAAGCTATATCTATATTAATGCAAATCATTAAATTCCTTACCCAAACTTTCTGAGCATTTCAAACAAGTGTGCTTTAGTACATTGAGATAAACAAAAAAACAGACCAAGTTTTAAGATAAAATTTTACTAAAATTATAGTCAATTTAAATGATTCTACAAATTCTATAAAAATCCAAATGTTATAAAGGAAAACATCGTTTAAAAAAAATACTCACTCTTTCAATGATATCTTTACATTTCAAACACTGAAGGACCCAAAACCAGTCTGAGAATTTTGGGAATTCTTAGGTATTTGCCTGAAGTTAATCTGGTGCCATAAATGAAATCAAAATGTTGAGTATAAGTGAAATTATGAGCAGTTATGTGTCAGATTATTTCACTGTAAATAGCACCTTTTAATTTAGTACTTTTTTCCTTCAGGTGGGCATAGCGATACAGTATGTGTAACAACACAACATGGCATACTTCAAAAAAGGGCAAATACACTATGAAAACTAAATCTTTAAAGATGAATGGACAGATCAATGTACAATTTCACTCATATATTCCTAAACTGTAGCGCTTATAAAAAGCAGTAATGTGAAGCGCCACTATGAAATAAAAGACGAGTTGTTAGAGCTAACATATTTTCAGTAGTCCATGATTAGGGCATGTAAAATACCCAACCTTTTATAGGGAGCATGAATTGCTATAAAATATATATTTTACAACATAATTTTATCATTCCAGACTGGCTGAACAGACTTTAATGAAACTTTTGCAGGATTTGCAGCACTGTATCTGCCGGAAGTTTAACCTGCACCATAAGTGAAATCAAAATGGTGAGTTAAAGAGATGTTATGAGCTGTTATGTGCTGGATCCATTTTAAAATAAGCTACTAATAAGCTACTTGCTCAATGAAAATAAACACCTGTACCAAGAGATGTCAATTAGAAAAGCTAAACTGAATATTTTTACTGCGATTAGTTTCACTGCTGAAAAAACAGCACTTTAACCAATCTTTTTTAATTTGTCATTTGTGATTTACTTCATTTACAAACAGGGAGCGTAAACAAGGTGCAAGATACTGAACCTTAAAAAATGTTATTTCTTTGTATTAATGACTTAGGCAGAGAGTTCTGCCATACAGAAGGACAGGCAGACTAAAATAATATCACTAATTACATTAAAGCTGATCAGCTTTTTTTTTCTTTTAGCTTTAACCTTTTAATTATTTTTATTTTTTTACTTTAAACTCTTTTCCTGTTAATGACGAGAAATTATGCTAGTAAATTATTAAATATGTTATCCTGGATTCCATGTGATTGAGTAAGTCACACTCCTGAATTGAACAAGAACAATGAAACCTTCTTTACGTTCACTGAAGCGAAAGAATTCCTAACATTTTGTCACAGAACTCCACATTTGCGAAATTATGTTTGTGTCACATTGTGTGTCATGGAGTCACCGCTACAACTGTATGTTTTAACATGCACACAGCGATGCTGTTTGCTTAAGCTTATAATTTGCTCAGGTATTTATAGACAAAATATTAATAAAAATGTCAAGCCCTGTTTTATTACTTTTTGTTTTTAATTGTTTATTAATCTTAATGTGTGCAGTGATACTGATATGTGAAGGTTTCTGTAAATAGGCGTTAAGAGACAACTCTTTATAAAAATCAGAGGTAAAGTGGCAACTTTAAAGTTAGTATCTATGCTTTTTTTGTGTTAGTAGCTTCATGAGAGAGAAAAAGGAAGATTTATGGACAGAACAACTGTTTATAGCTGCTATCACATATGTGAGAAGAGGAGAATCGTTTGTTTGTTTGTTTTTTGTTTGTTGGTTTTACTAACATTCCACATTGGTTGGACATATAACTGGATAAAAATTGTTAAAGTTGCTCTTTAATAAATACAAATTTTAATTATTGAAAATTTGCTGTATTAAAAGATGAATATGATATTTGGAGATGAAGTTAGATAATTGACACGTTAACGTAGTTTGAGCAAATCTGCTTCTACTTTTTACAGTGATTTATGTTATATTGGCTCTTCAGTGTGATAAGATGAATGTGCATGTCTCTTTCCCCAGTGGACATGGATGATAATCACTGTTAATGTTATGTGGTGTTAATCAGTGGCTGATCAGTGATCAGTGTATAATGATTTTAGATCTTTCCGGTATTATACTAAAGAAGCTAAAAATAAACTCTATTAAATTCGACGTAAGGTTGTCTGATTGTTTAGAGAGAATTCGAGAAGTGGAAAAATCACGGATAATAACTACCTCTGGTACAAAAAGTTAAAGTTCGTCACTGCTGCATCCTTTGTGACTGAGGTTTCGGGGGCGTGTCCTGTAGTTGTCGTGTCCTCGGGGGGCGTGGCTTCAACAGTCTTTAAAAGAGCCAGGGCGCGGGCTGCTGCAGAAGGTTCACGTGCAGAGAAGTAGCGGCGTTTCTGTGGGAGACCAACTGACAATCCGGAGTCAGTGTAAAACCCTTGACCGTTTACTTTCTAAACTCTTTCAACATGTAAGTAAACATATTCTTAATAGGAGTAAGTAAACATTATTATTCATTTCTTAACTGCGGAGCCACTTATTCCACTTTATATGCCGTTTCTTATAGAACCTCAGTGATACAATGGCGTGTGTGTATTTAGCATGATTACCTCAGCTCACACAGCTTTATTAGCGTCATTTTTAGTTGAGTGAGAATTTATTACAGCTTGCAGATAATTATGAGAATGGGGGGGGGGGATCTAAAGAAAACTATATATTTTCTTGCAAACAAAACTGTTACTTACTGAGAAGTGTTTTTAGTGTTTACTATTACAAATGACTCATGCAAGCTTGCATGAAAATATCACACATTTCTAAATACTGTAGACAAATCCTCTTAACTTGTTTTGTACTGCCTTTTATATGAAATCCATCAAATTTCAAGTCATTATTTTAAGACAAAATGTGTCCCAAATTGGACAGTTTTTTCTTCACAGTTTTAAATTTTTGCTTTTCCAGAGAACTGAGAAATTCTTATTATGGTAAAAGTTCAAAATCCCTCCTCCCCTCCATGATTTCCCTAAACCCCCCACTTAAGCTACTTCTGCTGTTTATTTTATAGAAGGTAATGTACGGAGTAATCTTTTAAAATGTGAGCAAAAAACTAACTGAGAGTAGACTAATTACACACCTTCATATGAGAAACTTATCCTGTCTGAATAGGGATTTAGAAAGATACTATTGCAAAGTTTCCATAAAATCTTTCATGTTCTCTATTCCCACTACAAGTTGAAAGCAAAAGCAACTGCAACCAAGAAAGAAAGACAAAAAGTCAACAGTGAGGTGAAATTCGATTATTTAATGTGACAAATCAAACCAAAATGAAAACATAAATTATCTAACTATCAGTAGGCAAACTTTGTGTGTCTAGGCATACCTTGATTTTGAATTAATGACTTGTTCTGTTGTCATGTTTCATCACTTTTTGGAAGTGTACAATAATATTAAAGCCAGCCACTGAACGTCATCTGTAATAAAACGTCAACTGTGGCATTTAACCTTTTTTTTTGTTTTTTTTATCTGTTGTCTAATGCAGCATTATGATATGAGGAAATTTGTTGTAGTTAAGAGAGAGGTGGCTTTTTTTTACAATGAGAAACTTCATTGTACAAAGAAAATTATTAACCTAAGGTTGCTTTTTTTCCATTATTTTTTTAGACTTATCCATAGCACAGTTAAACTCATGAACAATATATAACTGCCATTAGCCCTGAGGTATGCTTTCTAAATTTGACAATGCATAAGAAAGTCACTCACAAAAAAAGACAATGTTTATTCTCATGAGTAGGAAGTCTGCATCTGTATAACTATTTAAACAAATCTTGGGCCAATGGTGGAATTTCATTAGTCATCCAGATAACAACTGAGCAAAATGTATATTTTGCTCAGAGATCAATCTACCATAGTAGCATAATGGTTGAAATACACATTATTATTATTATTATTTTATTTATGCAGTGCTAAACACCTAAAGCTTGCTCTACTTTACTTCTACACAGTATGAGAGGGATGGCTGTTGTGCAGGATATCAGCACAGCTGTGATGCTGTCATAGACACAAGGTCGCAGTCCAAGTGCCAAAGGTTGTTATTTGTTTGTTTATTCAAACCAGTTATTTATCTCTAAATTTCTCTTTAATATTTCCCCTTAATCCACTTTAGAATATCAGCTCCATTAACTTCCGGGATGTGGTTAAATCCAAAATAGCATTAAATGAGAAGCTAGTGCATTTGGATGTACAATCCCCAATTAGTGCACTTGATTAGGGGTTATAGAGTGATTTTGGATTCAGCTTTGTGTTAAAAGCTAGTTAGTTCAGCTTAGGCATAAATAGGACAGCAAAGGCAATTCGGGAATGAGAGTGTGGTTTAAGACGACAATGCTATCAGTTGTGTTTTCTGGCTGAAAATGCTTCCATGGCTGGTTTTGAATCTGTTTCGTTAGGTACAGTAGCTACTCACCATGTGGACCTACTTTCAACTGACAGTTAGTATAATTATAATTATAATATAATTTATAATATGTATATTTAAATGTATGTAAAGCAGGAAAAATTCCTGCAGTATGAATGGCTGGAATTTCACACTAACACATGAGTAATCATGTACCCGAGTTTGTTTAAAAAAAATAAAAATACTGGATACTTCACCCTTCACTCAGATGTCATCATAATAACCAACAGAAGAATACTGTATTAAGAGAAACAATACAAAACAATGACCATTTAAATACTGAAGTATAATAAAGCAATCATTCAAAAGTAAAAATTTAAAAAGACAATCATTAAGGAAGTACTTTATGCTTAATATCTAGTTCTACCTTAAAGATATACTTTCAAAAATGTAACTAGAATTATAATAATAATAATAATAATAATAATAATAATAATAATTATTATTATTATTATATGATTTTTTTTTTAATTTTTTTTTTTTTACAAGGGTGACTCCCAGACATCGTTGGAGGCTGTACAAGACGGTAGGTCTGACGTTCCTCGTGGCCGTGCTGATGATCAGTGTGTTTGAGACTGGAATCATCAGCACTAGAGGGGACTTGCAGATTGAGAGGAATGCACGCATGCAGAAAGAAATAGTAAATTATTGGAAAAAAGGTCAAGACAAATCAAAAGAAACGAGAGAACCAATGTATGAACCAGAAGAAACCAGAACTTGGGATATCACAAGCACGAACTGCAGTGCTAACACAAATATTTCTTCTTCAGAAGATTTCACTGCTTTGGAGGAGAACTTTAAACAGTTTGTCCTCTACAGGCACTGCAGATATTTCCCAGTGATCATCAACCACCCAGAGAAATGTTCTGGAGAAGTCCACCTCCTCATAGTGATAAAGTCCATCATATCACAGCACGACAGACGTGAAGTGATTCGGCAAACTTGGGGCAAGGAGCAAGTCATAGATGGCAAGAAGATCAAGCTACTCTTTCTGTTGGGAACGTCTTCTAATGAAGTGGAAAAGGCAAACCACCAAAAGCTTCTGGAATATGAGGATTATATTTATGGTGACATCCTGCAGTGGGATTTTATGGATACATTCTTCAATCTCACCTTAAAGGAGACCCACTTCTTGAAATGGTTCTCCACCTACTGCAGACACGTGCCCTACATCTTTAAAGGGGATGACGATGTTTTTGTTAGTGTGACGAACATTCTGGAGTACCTGGAGAGCAGCAATGGCACGAAGGACCTGTTCACCGGGGACGTCCTCTTCAAAGCAAAACCCATTAGACGAAAACAGAACAAATACTACATCCCTTCTGAGCTGTATAACAAGACGTATTACCCACCCTATGCAGGAGGAGGGGGGTTTTTGATGGACGGCCCCTTGGCTCGGCGACTCCATTTGGCCGCAGAAATGCTGGAACTATTTCCAATCGATGATGTGTTTCTCGGAATGTGCTTAGAGATTCTCCAGGTGACGCCTATAAAACACAATGCATTCAAAACTTTTGGCCTATTGAAGGATAAAAAGAGCAAACTAAACAAAGAGCCATGTTTCTACAAGAGCATGATTGTGGTCCATAAACTCCTCCCTCAGGAACTCCTGGACATGTGGAGGTTGGTCCACAGTGACCTTGTGTGTACGCACAATCTCGGGCTGATGTGGGAAGAAAACTTGAACAATGAGAAGCCAAAGTTATAAACGTTATTGAAAGTGAACCACATTAGATGTAACCCTGTTCCTTGTATTAACCTTGTCTTGGTGTTTGGATTAATACAATGGGAAATTTGAAGGATGTCCCCCCTCTTAAACAGACCAACTTTTCTGTTTAGAAATGTTAGAAAAATAACATCTCTCCCCGTAGGCCGTTACGGTTTGGACTACAGTATGAATCATATCAGTCATGTGCAACTGAATGTGATGAGCCTGACTTGCAGTTACACGGTGGTCTCTCTTTTACTTACTAAAAACTACTAGTTAGCAAGTGATTACTTTGATCAGCAATCCAACACCCTAACCACTGAGCTAACTCGGACCCAAATCACTGATCAGGCGGGAGATTAGTGAATGATTCAGTCACACAATGCCATCACTCCTCTCATCTCACTTCATCATTTACGGAATTCCGCTATCACTCACAAGATGTGTAACAAGAAAGCAGACCTAAACAGACTAGTCAGAAAATGTACGCGCCAAATAAGCTACTTCTAAAGTTATGAGCAGTCTTGCCTACCTAAGTTTAAGTTGCTAACTATACCTGTTTTAGAGAGATGCTTTTATATGCGCCCCAAAATGGTCGCACTGCAAACAATAATAAATTTAAATTATCCATATTTCTTTGAGTATGGATACTAAAATTGGTGTAAGCGTCTAGAGGCATATTACCTGTAAAAATTGTTGCTTAAATGAAGGCATTCCATGAAAAATGAAAAACAATTTTGCATTTGAGAATAATACATTTTAGGTCTTTTCGTGTGAAATCTAAATTGGCCAAGTTTCGTCTGAATGGCAATTAAGATATTGAAAGATTTTGAAAAATAAAAATAGTGTTATGATACTACATGAAAATTGACTAGGTGAAACGCTTTTTAGCACCAATACCATGTTTTGGTCAACTAAAAACTAAAATACATACTACTGCCTTAAAAGAGACGGGCATGTACAATGTGATTTGGGATATACTGTACAGTAACTTACTGCATTAGCTAATTAAACCTGACACGTTGATTCTAGTTGTTACTAAGAGACTATAAAAACCGATACAATGCTACATAGAAGTGTACTAGAAGTATATTAAAATTGACCAAAAAAAAAAAAAAAAACTCTGACAGCAGTAATCTATACTGTACTATCTGTTTAATTTCAAACTACCTACCAAACTCTGACATTTACCTTATGCTCATGTAATAATGATATAAACTAACATGCGGTTAGATGTCCAAAAATTACAAGGGCTATTTTTATTTATAATTGTCAATATTCTGTTTAAGTTCTACAGCTTTAAATTTAGTCACTTTAAGGGTTCTAAAATAAGGAAATGTGACCTTTTACAAGATCGGAGTTGAAAGTTGAAACAAGAGTTAAAAGTCCTCGATAGACAGCACTTTAGAAAATCATGATTCACATTTTAGCAAGAATCGTGCAGCCCTAGCTACTAATTATTTTTTGCAGCTAAAGTACTAACAGTTGCCCCCCCTCCCCAATGAACACTAACACAAAGAAATTTTAACATTTTCAAAGAAGCATTGCAGGTCCTTCCTGGAGAAGGATAGTAGTTTAAAAAGAAACAAATAAATATTTTTGAAGGATGCAATATTTTTATATTTTTAAGGATGTACAGTAGAACCTCGGATTGCGAGTAACCGGGTTTGCGAGTGTTCCACAAGACGAGCAATGATTTTTAATCAATTTTGACTTGAAAAACGAGCAAGTGCAGATTAATTTGTTTTATTTTTACTTTACAGTCTGTTAGTGTGTGCGCGCACTTGAGTGTCAGATGTTTTTTGTTAATTTTCCATATGAGGCAGTGTTTACGTTAGTGTGTGTGTGTGAAAGTCGTCCCACACAAATAAGAGAGGAGGAAGGATACCTGTGTAAGACGAGAAGAGGAAGAGGGTGTTACACAAACACGCGCACGCACACACAGCACAAACACTAATGGAAACACTTATCTGTCTGTATTTATTTGTACTTTTTTCAAAGGTAAAGTGCATGTTAATTTGTTTTATTTTTACTTTGTATTTTGTATTAATTATTTAAATGTGTTTATTTTTTTGGGCTGTGGAACAAATAATCTGAGTTTTCATTTTCATATAGGAAAATTCACTTCGGTTTATGAGTGTGTTTATATATGAACACACATCCGGAATGAATTATGCTCGCAATCCAAGGTTCCACTGTATTATTATTATTATTTTTTTATTAAACCCGTGCTCAGATGGTTTTGGGTGGTTATTGAGATTTCTGTTTGAGGAATTATATCATACTGATTTGTGAATGTATTTAAAATAGCATTAGTTGTTGTGTATGTTAAATAGAAGAAAACAAAAAAATCTCTCTACCTCACTCATGGAGTTCTGAAGACTGTGTTATGTTTGTGTGTGTGTGTATGTATAAACACATCCACACATCAGTATTTCAATTCTGTTTAACATGTCTTCATGCACTTGATTGGCCCACGTGCTGTTTATTGAGAGGAGCATTCCTGAAATCTGAAAGGGCTGAAAATCTCTACAAGGTACTGTATAGCAGAGCATTAAAATGGTTTTGTTTATTAGGGTTTATTTGTCCGATTCTGCTCATGACTATAATAATAATTTTTATTGGCTAGTAAACATTTTGGATAGTTCATAAAACTGTACATTTTTGAGGAAACCATACTCTAAACACTCTGCTGCAAAGGTACTTTAATTGCCATTTACTAGGTAGAAGTTAATCATTTTTAAACTTTGTTCATGTCTGCATTTTGTGGTGTAAATTGTTTGTGTTCATTTCTCTTACATTACACACCTGAAACATGAGCATGCCTAATGTACAGTCCATACTGTGGAAAAGATTAATTCCCATAACTTGTGTGTAAATGTGCATGCATTTTGTAATTTTATTTTATTTAAGTAAATGTCATCCAGTGTTTTTATTTTTTTTCTGTACTCAATTTATTCACATTTGTGATGTTAACACTGCAGTCAGGGAACACACTCTTACTGTAGAAGTGTGTGCTTTTTGGAGTACTGCAGAAATATTTATTTTTCAGCCGCACACGGTAATGGCTTATTTATTTTTATAGCAGAAAAAAAAAAACTAAAAACAGCAGAGCCAATATTAGACACTGAACATTGTAAACTGTGAAATTAATAAATACTGTGGTACTTAAATTAAAGATATACTAGTTCTATGGTTTAGGGTCTGTTATATTTAATGTTTTTGATTTACATGCATTTTTTAATTCTTACTTGAAATTGTTGAAATCAGCAAAAAATGTGGAGACAATCACTGTAAATAAAGATTTATGAAGAGGCATGTTTCCCTGTTTATCTGTTTCTCATCACATGTTGGTGTGACTTGTATCCCAATTTGAAGTAAACAGGAAAAAAAAAACTGCTGAAAACTAAAGTAAAACTGACACATTACCTCCTAATACATTACTGTAGAAACATGAAGAGCTCATTCACAATGACCTGTATGGTGGATGCACCACATACAGACAATAGATATCAGGTGAGAAGTCAGTGTCTAAGTTTTGTAACAATCGGAGGTGAAGGGCCGACTCTGTTGCTCAGCATAGACGATTCCAGTGATGCACTGCTTTTTGGAGAGGGATGTTCTGCTATTCTTCAGATCATTTTCAGCTGCTCTTTGCTGGAGGGGTTGTGTAGCTTTGACACTCTGTCTGTAGCCAAGTAATAGTGTTCACCTTTTTAAAATTTTATTGATTTATCACGCAGGAATATTTGCCTTCTGGTGACTCCCAGACTCCGAGAGCATCTTGGAATCTTCTTATCTTTGGGAGGCGTTCATGGTGCTGTCTATCAAAGTCTTGTCCTTTAAAAAATTAAAGAGCATCTCTGTTGGAGGTTCCTCTTTAGCTGAATTATCTTTCATTGCAACCACTAAGTTTAAAAAGAAAGTGCATTTACTAAATTTTTATTTCAGACCCAAACCCACACTTCTCTATAATGTTTGGGTCAGAAGAGATTTTCCATTTAACTTCACATTAACGTTATTAAGGAGTCTTAACAAGTTAGGCTGTTGGAACTGCATGGTGGTCAAGCTTGTTTGTGTGTCAATTTCCCCACACAACATGATCATTTGTGCTCATTCAGTTTCTGAGACACTAAACAAACAGCTCCCACTCAGCTCTACCCCTAACAAGACTTGCAGCTTTACAAATCTCAGTTGTTGGGACCTTGCTAGTCACTCAAATACTTTTAATAATAAAGCAATGCACCATTATGGACAGGAGAATAGAATGCTTTATATAAAAATCAAACAGAAATCATACAGCTTCTTCCAAAATTGAACCTCAGAATTCTAATTGTTACAATAATAAAAACCACAGAGCAGTTCATTTAAAAGTACCGCCATTTCATTCTTAAACACAAAAAGCCCATGTATGTACAAAATTTACATGAGAGAAAAGCAAGATGCACATTTAAAACTTTTGCACACCTTCACTCTACATTTTACAATTCTCTTTAATTCTAATGTTGACCTAATCTACATAAAAGAAAAAATAAGAGGGAGAAACAAAGAACAGAAACCAAAGAAAAAAAAGCAGGAGGGGAAAAAAAACAAAGACTACTACTAAAGTAAAAGTAAAAAAAAAAAAAAAACAGAAGGATGTGAGAAAGCAATAAAAACAAATGGAACAGGCATGCCCCCATTGCCAACACTTCTACAAGTCGGAATTCCCTCTTAAAATATAATACTGTAAATAAATAGGGACTTATTGAGCCACAATACTAAACACTTCACGTGGTTGTGAACTTGACCCTATTTGGATCAATGCCAAGATCTTATTAGTTCACCTGCTGGTTACAGACATAACTGTACCATTTATATGCAAACACTAAGCATCTCATTCTGTAGGTCTTCAGAAGAGGATCTCAGCTGACACATTTAATCAAAAATATAATGCTTCTACCTCTTAATCATGAAGAATAATAAATGATATAAATCAGATGGGCACAAAGAAAAACATATTGATTAAAGGGAAAAAGAACTCATAAAATGTTAGGGGAACATGTAAAAAAAAATACTACTACCAATGATAATCATAGAAAAGTGCAAAGACAAAAATAAAAAAATCAAAAGGTTTATATCTCCATTGCATTAAAATAAGTTTTATACCTGTTCGTGTGAAGTTTACTTATATAGTTTTGCACTCAAGACCATAATTCATCTAATTACAGTATTTTCAGAACACTGCTGATAAATTCATTTAGCACAAATGTAAAATGTTCAGACTCCTGAGCCTTTACATTCAAAATTCACTTTGCCTCGTTTAACTATGCAGAAAGCAACGATTCCCAAGCTTAATAATTCATAGCAGAAATATTTTTATATAAATTATATATTTTTATATATAAAAAGTGCTAAAAAGAGCTCCATGCTGATTATTTAAATGTATAATAATTAAAAAGAATGTAACCAAACAAAAACTCTTAGAACCTGTTGGTATGGTAACAAAACGACCAATAAATCATTTAAGGTAAAAACAGGCCATGATGGTCAACTGGACTTAAACTGAACACTGTGATATGATTAAAATGGGGATAGGTAGAGGGGAGGAGGAAGACGTACACCACCACACAAAACAGTGTTGATAAAAAAAAAAATAATAGAAAAATATAATCCAATATATGGCTTTAACATTAATATGAACATTATATAACTCATACAGAACTAACTGAAGCCCTAAAAAGTGATTCTCCCAAAAAATGACACCAAACTTTGAACGTGACGAAAAAAAAAAAAAAAAAAAAAGACAACAGGACATATGAGGGAGTTGAGATATAGAGTAAAATTAAGCAGAGCTCATGCAGTAATAATGTAAAAGACATAAAAAATATAACTTGTTTGACTCGCATCTGACCAAACATCATTTGTTATACCACCTACTTTCCTGTAACAATTTCTTGTGTGTGTCTGTAAAGTATTTCTGGATTTTGAGTAAATGTAAAATACTTCAAACGGGTTCTAATGTTTTGAAAAGCAAAATAAAATATTACAAGTTACATTAAATAATTACCACCACTTTGCCGTATGATAAACACACGAGCAAAGAACTTTTAATATCAGAAGCGATTGAGTTTATCTGGATCATCCGATGCCATCTGAGAAAAATCCTGGAAGATGTCCTGGTATGTTTCATCACCTGAGGAACAGAAAGCAATAAACATTAATGAACAAATAAATGCAAAAAAAGAGTAGACATAAGCTGAAATGAAGCAAAAGCTGGAGAGATGAGGAGAAAGATGGAAAAATGGAGAACAAGAAGTCATACCTGTGATCTTAGAACTCATCAGGAGAGAGCGATAAAAAGAACAAGAAAGCAAACAGGAAGTAGAGGAAGTGTGTAGAGAAACAGAAAAGTTTATTGCATCTTATCTTAATATTAAAAGATTTGTTTGCGTCTCCACTTCACAAAATAATGCAAGAGGAAATGCTAGTAAAGAAATCTCACAGGCAGCATGGGTTTGCATCAATTTCACAAAATAAATGTGGATTTAAACAAATGCATGCACAAATACCAGTAGAATTTATATGAATACAAATATTACAGGGATGTAACAGTATGCGTATCTGTACTGCTTGGTACAGCACTTTTATTGTAGTGGATGTTGTGATCTGAGTAAATAGAGTCTAGCTTTAAATAAGTACAAGATCATTTTCTCCACTAATTTTATTCTTTCAAATTAATGGAACATGCAGCACACCACTGAGGAATGCTATACCAATATTCAAATATAAAATATGAAATATATAAAGGTTTGAAAAGGTTATTTAGTCGTGATTCACAGAATTGCTTCATTTTGGAATCCGGTGCAATAAAATAGGAAGCTCTTGGGATTTCTTAGCAACATGCTAGGGTGCTAACTAGCATTAGTAGAACTAGTTTAAAAATAACTTGGTCATGAAACTAGGGATTATAGAGTTGTGCAAAATCTTCAAACAAACAAACAAACAAATAAATAAATAGTTTGTACCATTTGCCCTCGCACCTAGATATCTAAATTATGGTGTTTTTATTCATTTATTTAATCATGAACGCAAGTGCGTTCCTTAAGTCAAGAAAACTATGGGCAGCTCGCCACTTTTTACAAGTTTGTACAAGTTTACAGTACATGTTTATGAGTAAAATAACATGAGAAGAGTTCCAGATCTTTTCTTATCTTTCAATCGCATACTGTTACACCCCTAACTCTCACACACCCACGCGCTCTCTTACACACAAACACTACAATCCTGTACTGTGTTTAAGCTGCACTATTATGATTCATTTGGCGTCTAAAGCTAACAATTTGTGTTTATAATACATATAGGTCTATGTACTAAATATATTACATAAGGGTCTACATAATATACATTCACCTGTCTTAACTATTCTTATAAATAAACCGAATAATTCAGATTTATATATACAGTAATATTTCACAACAAAGTTTGCAAAGCTCACTTGCCATAAAAATAAATAATTAAATATATACAATAATTAGATTTCACATCATCTCAGATACAATTAAACAATGTGTGGTGTGTCTTTTGTGCTGATCAAGATACAAAAAGGAAAATGAACAATAAAGAATTAAATAAAACTGCAGATTTACAGCTAAAATTCTACACATAATACATATAAATTGAGATCTATAAATAGTTGCAGCTCTAAGTAAAATAACTTAGGAATGTTTTGACCAACATTACTGACTGTATTTATCACCTCAGTTTCTAATCTGTTTTCTCTATAAAGCAACATGTTTAACTGAAGAAAGACTAGATATTTTGTCGGTTTATAATTAAACTTGGGGCTATAATAGCGCCATGTGAAAGGAACTATAAAACAAACGTGTCACATACTTATGCGCTCTTCTAGAGATTAGTGGGAGATTAGACAAAATACAATATTACAATAACTTTTTACAGTATATATGATATGCCTGCAAACTGCCAGCAATACATCAGTTTTGCATTTACACAAACATGACAGTGGAGTTCAAAAGTCTCAGAGCACTAGTGGAACCACATCGCTTTTAGATTCTTTTCTAATTTAATACTCAGTTTCCATTACAAATTATAATTTGCAATTACAAGCGTTATTTGTAATTGTTTTATTTTTGTTGTAATGCCAGCGTGCGCTTGGGCTGACATGGACTCCATCTTAGGTCATTTTAGATCTAAATCTTTCAACTTGTTGTCTGAACAAATGCTTCAGTGGAGGAGACGAGTTATAGTTAAACTGAACAGTTAATCTAAAATAAATTCTAATAATTAAAATAACATAACATATGTTAGTAAAAGATTACATTTTAAATGGGAATTATGCGTCTCCAGAGTATGTATACAGAACATTAAAACACATTTTCTGAATTGGCCAGGATTAATTAGGACAAGCTAATTAGATTTCCCCCTGTTGTGACCTCATAGTGACGACCCCTGTCCTCATGATATTAAAAAATGTGTCATAGCTTTATCTCTTCTTGACAAAACTGACACTAGAGCTTCCTTCACTGGGCAGTGTGAGCGAGAGAATATCCAGCACATAGTAGCGCTACAGATTGAGTTTCAGTCCCCTTTTCCTTGTAAAAACAAATAAATGGATGAGAAACAGTCAAAGAGGAGAAGATTAGAACAGCGTGTTTTAGCATCTTCCATGTTTTTGCTGGTATCTTTCAAAGTTTTGATGCATTTACTACAAACTGAACTAGGTTTCATTTACTGCAACTATCCATACAGCTATTTCTGAGGAAAGAAGAGTTACATTTGTATTAACTACACCTTTACATTGAAAGATAACTTGATTTAGCTCAGTGGAACTTGTAGAAGCTACATGAGCCTCATCTGAACTTGGAATGCACTTTTGCATGGAACTAGAGTTGTGAAAATGGCCCCGATTACTTGCATTGTGCTCACATTCTGGGTGACAAATTTCAAGGCCAAATGCCTAAATATAGTGTAGTTACTGTATATGCGTCTCACTTTTTATTTATTTATCCAGGTTAAGCCCAAAAACATAAACCCAAAAGAACCCTTTAGATAAAACTAGAACAAAGATATAAAAAAAAAATATAAAAAAAATTATGCTAGGTCTCAATACTGGATAGGTTACTTTGTTTATTACAAGTAGTCTATCTGATTACTTGCAAACCTACACTCATCATCTTATTATAATTTTGGAAAATCGGTATAAACATCTAACAGTGTTCATGTCAATTATGATGACTGCTGAAGGAACCAGCCCTTGGTGTCATCTGATGCCAGTGTCTGAGGAAAGGGTAGCCGCAAGCGCAGCAGGCAGGTGGTCTGAGCTAGGCTAAAGCAGACCAGCTCTCTCAACCATACTGCTCTCTATAAAATAAACTGAACTACATTCAACAGCAGCGGACTATTCAGTGCTAGTCTACAGACTGCTGTTTCTCTGTTTTCACCAAGATGTGGCTCAGTGAAAAATATATGAACGCTGATATTCAGCTAGAAGTGCGCGCTAGCCTTGTTTCGCACTTAAGGCTCGTGGTGGTGGCTTGTGTTTTTCTATTAACTCAGAACGGTGCAAGAACTCTGTACTTAGTTATTCTTTTTTTTTTATTTCGCAAGGTAAATCATCACTCATACTTCGCGCAGCTTAAACTGAAAAGATGTGCTCTGTGCACTGAAAACAAAACGACCCAAACGTCTGTTTATTATTTCCAGAAATGTTTATCATGTAAAAGTCAGTACTTCCTAAATTCCTAAATGTAGTAAATACACTGGATTCATCCATGTCTCCAGTATAATTCTGGTGGCTTTGGCAATGAGCGTCTGTGAGTTTGGGAGTGGGGAGTGTATTAGTTTAGCTTTGAGTTCAAACATTAACGTTTTTCCTGGAAGGATCACAGCATTTATAATATAAACCCGTGATGTAAAGCTGCCCTACTGTGAGGACTGCTGAAAATTAATTAAAAACTCAGAATGTCACTTGGCTGTAAAGGATTAAGACTGTTAAGAGTCTCCAAGCTGTAAGAAAATAAATTCTTCAATACATTTCCTGTATTGAACCTCAGTGGGACTGTTAGAGGAATATTGACCTGTAAGCCCTGTGTATGGTCCCTCTGACTCTCGCATCTCTTCATTCATCTTGGCCAGTCTCAACCTGAAGAGAAAAGTCGACACGGAGTCAGTAATCAATAATAATCCAGTGACCTAGTCATAGAAAAATATTAATATTAAATGATAATCAGAAAATTAAGTGAGACTAAATGATTTAAAGGAAATTGAAGCCTAAACAGAATTGTGAAAAGTTTGTGATGCAAGTGTCTCACAGCGTTACAATGTCCGCATTAGCTGCCTCCACTGCAATGGAGAGTGGTGTTTTGTCTTCAATATCTGTTGCATTCTGATTGGCTCCACGCTTCAGGAATAAACACACTTGCCTGAGGCAGAAGAGAAAATAAAGAGCTTTAAAATCACATTCAACCATAAATTATATTTACTACTTGACTGTACTGCTATGAATAAAGACTGTGAATGAGTGTCTAAGTACTGTACGTGTTTGCAAACTGACCCAGTGTGTCCAAGTATGGTGGCGTGGTGTAGTGGTCCTCTGCCCTGACTGTCGCACTGATTCACACTGGCTGAATTCTGGAGGAGAAACTCGCACGTGACCAGAGAGCCCTGAGAAATTATTGGACACACACACACACACACACACACACACACACACACACACACACACACACACACCATTAATATTAAACAATCCATGATTCTGTATTTCATGTCTATTTCCCTGTCATGTGAGCATTTTTAGTTCTTTTAATAACCTACAAAAACAACATTATTGCTAATTACCAGAATGTTACATTTCTGATCTGTGAGCAAACCCACATCTGTGAGTTATTTGCATAATCCTGGTCCTCTATGTAGCATAAATGAGCGTCTCGCTGGAAATGTTACCGGCGTGTCCACTGCATATTCAAAAATTACACATTTATTCCTGACTACATATGAGCAAGACACTCACTCATGCTACTCAAAGAACCGTGGTTATGCAAATGTACCAAAGTTATCTTCAATATCATTAGTGTCATGACTCACAATGGGAAATGCTGACTTCCGGATTGTTAGATGACATCCGAGGGCCAGCGCTTTAATGAACACTACTGAGGTGTAACCACACCAAGCACAATGTCAGCTAGGGGACGAGCTGTAACATCAAGCCACGGTAAAATCTGGCAACGGTACAGTATGGGGCCAACACACTTCAGCACACATCTAGTAGCGTATGCACACAATCTCGCTGGTGCTATAGAACTATATAGGCCAAAGCAGTCACAATCCAATGAGAGAGCTGCTGTTTAGAAACAGGCCTCAGTGGTGGTTCTTTGCCCAGGACACAAACACTGGTCACTTTTCCTGAAGTTTTCTGATCTATTCAGATGTCCAAACCCTGGACTAGACATAGCAGATGTAACCACTGATGCTTACTTGATGAGAATGGAGGGAGTAGAATGATGCAAGGTTATTCAGAGTACATAAGCCTTAGATATAAAGGCCAGGTTAGGTTATAAAGTTACACTCCTCTTCTCAGGAGATAACTATACACATACAAAATATACTGAAAGGGCAAAGTTATTTTATCATCTTTCCTCTTAGCTGAGGAGGGAGTAAGCAGTAAAGCCATCTTTAATGTCACCAATTTCAAATCCACCTTTTCAATCGATTCCCGGGGGGGAGGTGGGGGGTGTGAATAGAAAACACATGGCGTAGCACCGCCCTCTTGTGGTATAGACACACAGCACACCGGGTGCCTCATGTCATACACACAGTACACTGTGCAATAAAAATATCGTCAAGTGCCTTAAAGAGACGTCAAACCCCTCTGGAGAATAAGCAGCTGAATTGTTTTGCAACAGTAATTTTGTTTTGTACATTATAAATTGGATGTGACGAGATGCTTTTGAGAAATGTTTGGGGAACTTCCAACTGAAGCTTCCTTCATTCTACCTTTACAGATGGCCTTTTGTGGGAGGAAAAATGCTATTCCAGAGCTTAGCATTCAGAGACTTGAACTCATGGTGCATATATGTGTGTTTATTTGATTGTTGATGAAAACTCACTCCGTGTACTGCCATTATTAGTGGTGATCTCTTCTCTTCCTCCGTGTTGATAAAGTTGACCTTTGCTCCGTGTGCCAGAGCTTCAGCCATGTCAGGAAGACTGCGTGTAAATGAGGCCCAATACAGTTGTAAACTGGGACAGAACTGCTTTGGTTCGGAGAAAACCAGCTTCTCCTTACTGCTACACGTGGAGGCCTGAGGCTCATCTACTTCTGCTGAACACACAAGAAAGAAAGGTCACAAAAATAATCCTTCAACACTAACCCCTAAAAAAAACAGGTATTGACAGGTAGCTGACAGGTATTCAGTACTTGTGATTCTAATAATCTGTGTTTTATTTAATGATACAGTGAGCTGTTATCATAGAAGTTATAAACCTGTCAGTTGCTTATGCTCTATTGTTAGAGAAACGTAACAATTTGATTAATCAGATTCCAGAATCCATCATATAAATAAAATATGTTTATCAGACCTGCATGATTCTGGCTGGTGTTTAAGACCGAAGGGCTTCCTTCAGCTTTGGTAGTGCTGCCGGTGTCTGCACTTTTCACTAAGGAACACAAACACACACTTCACTTACAGATAATCCAAACCTCTGGCTTCATCACCAGGTCTATGAGCAATGAACCCCCCCAAAAAAGGAACACCAAAGCAACAGAATGGTTTTAAAGAAGCAAATGAAAAATCTGAATGTAAGAAAAGCAGACAGAGAGGTGTTAGATGATGAAGTTCAGCTCATAGTGGGAGTTATTCTGTACTTACTACTGCGCTTGCCAGATGCATCAAAGTAGGAGAAGAGAGAATCTAATTCAGCAGGACAGAAGAGAGATTCACTGGAACCTTCAAGGCCACTCAGAGCTACGCAAAGAGTCGAGTCACAGGGCAAAGGTCAGAAGATGGGGAAGTTAGTCAAGAAGCAGAAAAGAATGTGTCAAATAGGCGAAGTTAAACAAAAGCTGCAGAAAAGGAAAGCAAAAAGGACGCTGGGTCATGGCGAATAGCATCACAATGGCTACGATCACGGTACAAACCGCTCATTCCGATTTTTTTGGTCAGATTGGATTTTCACGTCAAATTCATTGGTTCAAATTCATAATTCAGCCATTCTCTCTCTGTTTGAAGTTATAATCTCTATTCTGATCGTGTTGCTGGTGCAGTTTTCGGTGCAAGGTACATAATCTAACACCAAACCAGCTACTTTTAATCAGATATTGTCAGTGCTGTTTTCAAAATAAGTAAGTGTGTGCTATGTAATAATTAACCATACTGCCTGAACAAAAGGAGTCACAGCTTAGAGTTAATTAATTTACAAGAGCCTTTGATTATAATTACCATTAATTATGTTTAATTGCAGTGATTAATATTTCTCAGCTGGCAACAATTCTTTTAATTGAAATAACTGATGCAGCGCGTAGCTTCTCATTTCTCACACAACAATGTCAGAAGACATATTCCACGGTCATGGAAAAAATGTTATTGTGTTTCACAGGGATAAATTACTGGCCTACATTAAGCATACGATAAGCAAGATAACAGCTAAAGAGATTGCTGAAATGACTGGAACTAGCTTAAGAACTGCCCAATGCATTTATTTTTTAAAAACCTTTAAGGATTGTGGTGAACCATTAACTGTAAAAATTTTTCAGAAGAACTGCTCGGAAATCACTTAAACAAGTTGTTAAAAAAAAAAAAAAAAAAAAGAAGACAGCAGAAGGGAAAAAAAGGAGCGATGTTTTCTAGCGAAAATAAGAACATTTCCACACAATGTGATGAGATCTCACTGAAATATGAATCTTTAAACCCAAAAAACTTTGGAGCCAAAGGAAACTTTTAGGAGCCTAAATTTAACCCGTTTCATAATGTAACCAAATCAAATCATGTATTCATGTTGATTTAAACTGGAGCTATTGGGGAAAAGAAACTTTGGAAGCTATACTTTGTTAGTATTAACTGATAATGATGATTGAATACTGACCAAGTCTGTCCACACAGAGCACAGAAAATAGAGAGGAAAGGGAGCATCAGGCTCAAATTGTCTCACATATAAACTGTCCATACTGAAAATCTTTGGGATGTGCTGGAGAAGACATCTGATTCTCCCAGCATCAATTCAAGATCTCAGCCAAAACTGTTTAACTCTAGATGGAAATACACATTGTTATGCTGCAAATGTTTGTCGGAATAATAAAACCGCAGATTTGCAGCACCTCAGATTAGAGGGCATATAAATGCTTCTCAGAGTTCATTTGGCGAACACATTTCAACATCCACTGTTCAGAGAAACAGTGCGAGTCAGGCCTTCATGGTCGAACTGCGGAAAAGAAATCATCGAACAACAATAAGCAGAAGAGACTTGATATACAAGGAACAGACATTAGATCAGTTGAAAACTGTCCTTTGGTTTAATGAGACAAATTTTTTATTTTTGGTCCTAACAGCCATGTTTTTGTTAGATGTTGCGAGAATGACAAGGTGGTTCCTGAATGTGTGGTTTCCACTGTGAAGCATGGAGAAGGAGGTGTAATGGTGTGGGGTTGCTTTGCTGGTGACACTGTTGGTGACGTTACCCAGCATGGCTACTATAGCATTTTGCACAATCTTTACAATTATACGTTAAATTACAAAGTTGAATGTTAAACTACTGTATTTGACATAATACCATACATTGCACAGCAAACTAATAATAAATTATATTTCTTGCCATTGTTCAATATAGTGTTTCACTGACCTAGAGCTCTGGAAGCTGGTTGCATTTTCTGTAATTGTGCATGTTGTGTTTCTTGTTGTGTTTGTGGTTCACAGGGGTCACTGAGTCGTTTCTGCTCCACACTCAAAGCCATGATCTTCAACTTCAACTCTTCATCTGACGGCATTCTGATGAATCGCCGATCAACGTACTTGGCTCTGATGTACGATTCCACATCTTGCCTAAGAGACGGACAGAGATTAAATATTACTTTTACAGAAGACAAGAATACTAGATGTACTATCAATACAGAAGTGTCTGAACCATCTTTAACAGACATCATTAGATGGATGGACTTCATGTACAAATCACAACGTGTACCTGGAGTCTCCTGGTTGTGGTTTCCGTGCTCCAAGCTCCTCACGGCGAGCTTCATAAATCTGATTTATGACACGGTTTCCAAGCTCACACATTAACTGAAAAACATTTACATACATAAGGTTAAAGACACAGCAATCTACAGAATACATTTTAACCTTAGTTACAAATCTCTGCATCAAATTACAGTTTGCAGTGGGTGCTTTTTTCTGCAGCAGTGAACGAATGAACTGAATGAAAGCTAATGAAATTGCAATAACAATAATTTGATAGGTTTCATTTTTATTAAGGCGGTACGGTGGTGTAGTGGATAGCACTGTTGCCTTGCACCTCCGGAGTCCGGGTTCGATTCCTGTCTCTGTGTGCATGGACTTTGCACGTTCTCCCCGTGCTTGGTGGGTTTCCTCCGGGTACTCCGGTTTCCTCCCACACTCCAAAGACATGTAGGTTAGGCTAATTGGCATTCCCCAAAAAACTTAAGCCGTAGAGTGTGTGTGTGTGTGTGTGTGTGTGTGTGTGTGTGTGTGTGTGTGTGTGTGTGTGTGTGTGCGCCTGCGATGGATTGTCACCCTGTCCAGGGTGTTCCCCGCCTCGTGCCCCAAGTCTTCTGGGATAGGCTCCAGGCCCCCGTGACCCTGAATATAGGATTAAGCGGTATAGATGATGAGTGAGTGAGTGAGTGAGTGGGTGAGTGAGTGAGTGATTATGAAAAAATATGATGTCCACCAGTTGCATAGAAGTACTTTGTAAAAGTGTGAGTTTGAGTGACACTGGACTGATCTAATAATACTGTTTCTTGCACTCATACTATACCAATCAAAAGGACACACATTCTTATTCAATAAATGTTCTTTATTTTTATTATTGTACGGTATACTTACTATACAGTTAACATTATACTATACATTGATACTGAAGACACTGAAATTATGACAGAACTATAGAATTATGCGGTCAACAAAAATGTGTAAAATAACCGAGATGGTCTTTATTTCGATTCTTCTGTAGCCACCTTTTGCTTTGATGACAGTTTTTCACAGTCTTGGCATTCTCTTAGTCAGCCCCATGAGGTCGTCACCTGGAACGTTTTTCCAACCATACTGATGGAGATGTGGAACTTGGCTGTTTTTCCTTCACTCTATGGTACAACTCATCACAAACCATCTCAATTTGATTAATTCTCATTCTTGGAATAATTGCTCTTACATGACCTAGAGATGTCTTTGGGATCCTTGTCCATTTAGAAAATAAATGATGGTGCCACTAAGAACACCCCATAAAGTTGCAAATTTCGACTAAGTCATCAACAGTGTCACCAGCAAGTCAGCCACTAACCATCACAACATTCTTCTCCATTCTTCATGGTGGGAACCACGCATTCAGGAACCACCTGTAAATCCTCTGTACTATACATCTTACAAAAAGACATGGCTATTAGAGCCAAAAAAAAAAAAATTGGTCTCATCATACCAAAGGACAGTTTTCTACTGATCTAATGTCCATTCCGTGCGTTTCTTGACCCAAAAAAACATGTCTCTTCTGCTTGCTGTCTGAAGTAATGATTTCTTTGTCGTAATTTGACTAAGAGGGCCTGACTCACGCAGTCTCCTCTGAACACTGGATGTTAAAATAAGTCTGCTGATTAAACTCCAAGAAGCATTTACACGGGCTCTTATATGAGATTCGGTGAATCAGTGGTTTCTGAGGCTGATCATTCTAATGAACTTATATAAACTAAGAAAAAAATAAAATAAACTACTGGGTTGTTTAACACTTTTTTGTTGACTGCATAATAACCCTTTCATTGTTTGGATGTCTTTAGTATTAATAAACAATATTGAAAATAATAACAAATAAAGAAAAAGAGTTAAAAATAAGGTGTGTACAAACTTTTAACTGGTAGTACAGTATGTCAGCACTGCCTGTGTAACATCTGTTAAACCATGTCCCACTCTCTCTCTTCTTACCTTCAGCAGTTCTGGCTCCCAGGTGTCCAGGGTCAGCGATCTCACCTTGGAGAAATGAACTCCTAAGCTCCTAATGAGAGAGGGGGGGGGGGGGGGGGGACGACTGTTTAATGCTCCTAAAGTACAGGATTCATGTGTTGTTAATGATTTAAAACTGCTGACATAGATCCCAATTTCCTGTTTGTTCTGTACCACAGGCTTATATTTATGCACTTGTTCTAATGTTATCAGTTCTATAGTAAATGACAATAGTAGTATCTCATTCACAGGAAATTCATGGAACCAGCAAACCACATGGAACCATTGATACTGCAAAGTTTTCTTTAGGGATGTGCTTCATTTAAATTTTGTGAAAGAAGTCTCCAGGTGTCAGTATTCACATACCACCCTGTCATCCAGCACCATATTATAATGGCAGGACACAGAGGAGATGATTATATACTTGGCAATTACTGTTTTTACATTTAATTTTTATAACTCAAGAAAACTCTAGAGAATGTCGGATTGTGTGGTTATGGTGTGTGTGCGCGTGTGTGTGTGTGTGCGTGTGTGTGCGTGTGCGTGTGTGCGCGTGTGTGTGTGCGCGTGTGTGTGTGCGTGTGTGTGTGCGTGTGTGTGCGCGTGTGTGTGCGCGTGTGCGTGTGCGTGTGTGTGTGTGTGAGAGAGAGAGAGAGAGAGAGAGAGATTGTGTACCTGTGAATGCCAGAACACTGGATGCACAGTGTGATCCCCAGGTTAATGCTGGCCCATTTAGGCTCAGGCTGGCCACAATCGCAGCATGTGTTGTTTCCTGCAATGGCCATGACCTTCTGTAAGGCACCTTCTCCTTTTAGACTCTTCTCTCTGGGGTCAGACTCCAAACTTCCTGTGGATGGCGATGACTTCCTGTCCAACTTCTGTCAAACACATTGTATTGTGACCACCAAATCCTGTATGGCAGTATGATTTTCATAAGGTCTTATAGGAATCAGAAATCAGATTTTTATATATTTTTCGGGTTTCCTGACATATAGGACATTTCTTCATTGTCCATTATAACACTTTTCCTAGCATTTGTTTTTTTTTGGCCTAGCAGCAAAAAAAAAAGATTGATCTTATTAATGCTAATAATGTTATTTAAAAATTCTATTAAATCAGGTTCAATCAAACATTTGGGTCTGAGGTACATACAGCGCCTGCCTGCTTGAAGTAGGGCGAATAGTCCATGATTGTGGTGAGAGGTAGCTTTGATAATGCCTCTTGCACTTTGTAGACAGTGTTTCTATAAAAATGTCCTCCATGGTGGGTAGCTGAATACCAGAGACTCTTTGTATGGTTTTCATCACCCTCTGAAGGGCTTTACAGTCCAAAGCAGTGCAGTTGCTGTTCCACACGGAGCTGCAGTTTGTGAGGATGCTCTCAATGGTACAGTGGTAAAAAGATCACCATTATCCTGGAGCATAGGTGAGACTTAAGTCTCTGCAGAAATACAGATGCTGCTGTGCCCCTCTAATCGCGAAGAGTTCAGAGACCAGGTGAGGTCCTCTGAGATGTTGACTCCAAAAAATTTAATGCTTAATGACAGCTCTATTGATGTGAATGGGAGCATAAGTGTGATTGCCAGCACATTGGAAATCCACAATGACATCCTTTGTCTACTTGTTGTGGAGTTTCAGGTTTTTGTCCTCACACCATGCTATTAGGTGCCATGATACTAGGAAGTGCTGGTAGATGTGGGTTTATCCTTAGCTTATTAAAGTTTATCCAAAGTCCTCTGCATTTTCCTCGTCCTTGTTTATGGCCTCTGCGCCAGACTCTTCTGGTCGGGGAAAAAGGGCTCATTCTGTTGCAGCTTCCTCTGAAGCTTTATTGATAACTGGTTGAAGTTGAAAGGGTAGTCCGTAACGGAAGTTGTGTAGATTTATATCCAAATATGTCTGTTGTAGGTTACACTCGTACAACTGGATTGCACAGGTAGAATACTGAGTAAATAAGTACATATTGCAAATCTGGAGTTGAGGCTGGCAGTGTTCACATCTTGGTCTCTACCTACATGACACACTTTTCCTAGCATATGCTTCTCATGAATTCTCATGTGCACTCTGATCAGATTTACCCACATCACTGCTGTTTTCTTTATTAGCTTCTTGTTGCTACCCAGATTGAACTTACAATCATGGCATTTGCCTACAAAAAAAACACCAAAAAAAGGACCAGCTTGAGAGATCACGCCCTCAAGAGTCCTGGCTGAAGACACCTTTAATTATGCCATACATGGCAGGCAAACCTATGGGGAATCACAGTTGAGACTCAGAGTTTAACAGCCACTCTTTGCCAAGCTGTCAGAGCAGCAATGTGTAGAACTTTGTTTCTCTCCCTCAGGGAACAGACGTTATAGCCATAACCATTTGTTACCTTTCAGTCGTTTCAATCTGTATAACACATTGTGTAGAACATATATTCACACCTGTCGAGCATCCATCAAAGTTAGGAACAAAAACCCTGCTAGTTACTGTAGTGCATCATGGACCCGGCAGAGAGGACAGAATGTGCCACCGCGAGGGTCGATATATCAAGACGGTAAAGCCGGACAAAAGTGTGCGGTCAAGACTACTCATAGGCCATGCCCTCAAATGCAAACCCCAGAAATTTTCTGTGGTCTGAAAAGATATATGTGACAGTAAGCATCCGTGAGATCGATTGCAGTTAAGCAATTCACCCCAATACCAGACCACTTTCGAGCGCATCATCCTGGAAAGCAGGCCCTTCAAAGCTATGCTGCTGGCCAGCACTGCCGAGGAGTTCGCAGTGCTCCATCCCCACCACATAATCAATTTGATCTGCCCAGATGAGAGCAGGGACTTCTGCCGGAATGTCCTCATCAGCAGACACAGGTGAGGGTAGATGACTCGCCGACGCAGGCTGTAGTCGCTAACACCAACAAGAACAGATAAACTGATTTTACTCCAAGTCCCAACACATGAAGATGTAGAGTTAACTAACAGCAGCTAGCAAACTCCACAGAAAAGACCCAGTAAGGGAAGAGCATAAAAAGAGTCAAGTGTGTTGACAGTGGTTTATATCTACAGGCGGGGTTACGCCTACATCACCATAAATTTGCCTGCCCTCATGGCGTGAATAAACAAGTCTTAGCCAGGACACGAGAGGGTATGATGTCCCATATGATATGATGTGAGGTGTACCAAGTAAATCGACTGAAAGGGAAAAAGAACACATTTTCTTTGTAGATGCTACCACTTTCATAAGAATGTACATTATCTAATCATGTAAAACAGATGATTCTGTAATAAAAATTCACCTCCGAGTCATCTGATCTGTCTCTGAAGGCCGTAGCAATGCTGTTCTGCATTGCTCTGATCCATGCCTGCTTCAGTTTTTCAGAATCAGCCTGCATCATACAGCTCCTGTACACATGCAGGCACACAAACACTAAATTAATCAAGTAGGTGTAAAATATGAATATTATGAATAATTGTGTAAGATTCATGTCTTGCTCTTGGGGTTTAGTGCCGATTGTTATTGTCTTATCTACAACTTAAAATACTGCTGTCTAGGACAGGTCACCCATCCTTTGCAAAAGAGGTTATTAACCCCAATGTTTTTAAAATATCTAGTTTCATATGAGTTAAATATATATTTTGAAAAAAGAATAATAATAATAATAAAAAAAGAAAAGTGGCAAACTTTTGCCCAAAATTTCAGTACATCATTACTGTTGAGCTGGACTCACTTTGTGGGTGAAACCACCTCAAAGCAGAAGCGGCGTTCAATGTCCTCGCAGTGTTTAACCGTGCACAACCTCAGATCTTCCACCACCACCGTGGGGTTATCCTGGATCAAAAAAACAAAAAAAAAGAAAAGAAAAAAAAGGAAAGAAAAAACAAACACTCACACCAATATCTGTGTTTTAATATTTATAAATAAAAAAAAAACTCTTGTGACGAACCTTAAACTTCTTCTGATACACTAGCTGATTGTTTTGTATTGAGAACCAGCGTCTACAAAGAGAAACACACACAGAGATCAATCGTTTCATTCACGCTAATTGGTCTACAACAAATATCTTTGGACTAAGAGGGAAACCAGTGTGCTCAGAAAAAAATACAAATAAAAAAATTGTGAATACTGGAATACTATTAAATCTTTAAGTAAGGATAATTAAGTTTAATAAGATAATAGATAATAAGATTTAATATTCTGAAAGATTGTCAAAGAACATAAACCTATTTTTCTTTGCACTGTAGCGATAGAAATATTGTAGCTAACAATTAAACTACAATGTTGTAATTTCTATAAAAAAATAAAAAGAAAGAAAGAAAGAAAGAAAAAGTTAATCATGAACCCATTTCCAGACAGAATTAAGCTTAACTGAAAACCCAATGCATGAAAAACCCAATTCATTTTAAATGAAGCAATTTTGGGTCCAGTTTTGAAGAGGTTACTTTTTTTTTTCCCCCCAATGGGGTGCATGTTGTTTTTCTGATCAAACCAAAAATTAGTGAGGGTCATCTATGGGCAAATAAATGGTTATACCTCATAAAACAATGGCCAATTAAGGAGGCGGGGGGCTAAGAAAGTGCAAAAATAGTCCCTTTTAAATGAAATGGGTTGATGGGGGAACTTCCTATTTCAGTATTTTGTTTCTGACCAGTCATGCCCGTTCTCTTGATAAACAGCACTCATTTAAATAGAGCTATTGTGCGTGTTCCAACCTGTTCCATGTTTTGAAAGCATTACTGGCCCTCTTGAAAAGATAACCCTCCATAATGATCCCATTATCAGCATCTACATTGTACTCCAGCTTGGTGTCATCATTCCAATAATCCTGAGGAAATAATAATAATAATAAAAAAAAAAAAACTTACACAATCTTCACAAAATCCACTAAAAAAGCCATAAAAATTTTTCTATCATTTTTGGAAAAGTGAAAATCTAAATTATGTTGATTTTATATACATTATAACAGAAAACCACTTGTCATGTAAAATCCAAATCAGGAAACAACATGTCAGTCTACATTAAAACAGCATCATCAGTAATGCTCACATCAAGCAAAAACTAACAAATCGAAATGACAAATATAAAATGGTCACAAATAGGTCACAAAAACCATTGTGCTTGTGGTGTGGTGGTGTACTCGGTAAACTGTAAACAAATTCCTCTGGAGGAGGAAGGAATAATAAAGGAAGCAGATCTAATGGTGGTGACTATGTTACAGAGGTGAGGTGAGGTGAGGAGAAGAGCTGCTGTCTACTCAAATTACATTCAGAGGACATTATACACTATCTATCATCAGGATGTGTTATTAAACTATACAGTAGGTCCAAAATGGGTGTTTAATATAGAGTTACCTTTGAATAAAAGCAAAGTGTAGACAAGGAAATAACAGGAGAAGCCTAAAGAATTATTTCTAGCATGACAAAGTATTTTTGAGGTGAGGGAATGCTGGCCTACAGGTTCAGTTTTAGCAGGATCCATTTACAACCCCTACATCTACAGAGATATTTTCAGGCATCTAGGACATGGGCTCATTCTGCATGCTGATCTGTTATGCTACAGTAATAACTCATTCACAGCGGCTTATAAAGGAAAAGCTCCACATAAACAGATTACAAAAGATTGTTCATATAGTATTACTTGAAGAGGCATTTTTATTAACTTTACCCTCGTACCTCTAGGATGCAATAAAGTAAGTCCCAGACGAACGCACGAGTTCTGTTCAGAATTTCTTAATAAGTGTGACAAAGTGAGTCTTATACACCTTTCCCTCCCCCCCCCCTCTAATTTAGTCACTAGGGGGCTCCCACATTAAGGCTACTACTACCACTCAGCCGGGAGGGCGAAGACTATCACGTGTTTCCTCCGAACCACGTGACGCCAGCCGACCACATCTTTTCGAACCGCTCGCTCACGTACTGTTGGGGGCGGCGTAACACACTCTGAGGACAGCGCTATCCGCTCCTTCCGCTTTCGTGAGCTCACGGACGCCCCTGATTGACTGTAGAGCCGTTATTAATGTGGGAGCACCAAGTATCTCTCATCCCTCCCCTTTGAGAGTGCTCGGCCAATCAGCTCTCTCTAGACCTCCGGCTGTGAACTGCATCACCCAGGGATCGAACTCGCAATCTCCGGATGATAGGGCGAGCACTTTAAGACTAAGGCCTCCGAGTGGCGTAGTGGTATACACCTTTGACACAAATATACAATGTAAAGCTTGGGGGGGGGAAAAAAAAAAAAAAAAAAAAACACAAATGCACAGGTTTGATGTTTTGGTTCCGCATCATACTCTCACGAGACTGCGGCTCCAAACTGCGAGAGGAATCCCGGTTGCGCAGCGGAATCAGCCAACCTTCTTCAAAGGGAGCCCGGGAAGATGTCGTGGGAGGGCAATGCCACATGGTGTTTACGGCACACTTGAAGAGTGTGGACTTTGGACATTTTATACATACACACTAAAAATATTAAATATAAGTGTAAATATTGGTATCTGGCGCACTGCAGTGTCTATTTTTGGATAACACGTGTGACCTACTTCCGCGATTTGTTCACATCTACGAATGTTCGTGGATCCACGGTGCATTTGTATCAGTGGGAATTCATAACTCGAATGTTCGCAATTCGGTCATTCTTTAACCTGTTCAATCAGACTAATCAGCTTGATATCTGGGGAAAAAATGCAATAATATAAGACATGCTACACATTCAGAATATGCGTTATAAGTGCTACAAATGCAATGGAAATGATTTTGAAACGGATAGTGATTCACGAGTCAGACGATGTGGAGGAAATGACCGAGTCAGACATAACACACGGAGAGGGAGAGGAAGAGGAACTACAGAGTAAGGAGTGTGAACTAGATCAACAACAGCTATATGTGAATGCCTCTGATGTCTGTGGTAAGTGGGTACGTTTGTTTCTTCTTCAAAACAGGATATCTACAACAAAGCCACACATTTTACCATTTACATTAGCCTTTATATTAATTTCTATTAATATATGTATGTATACTGTTGTCATATACAGCAAAATAGCCAAACTGTATTTAAATTGTAATGACCTCACTGCTAGGTGAAACACAGATGTGATATGCTCACTCTGAAACATACTGTATATGTTAACAATGCTCTTATTTTTATTTAATTATTTTCTGCCTTGTAGAAGTATAAGGGATTCAGAAATATTAACATAGATTATGTTTGGCCCTCCTTAAAGAAAGAGTTCCTTATTTATTGTCCAAGAAATGCACTTCATGTGAAGGCTTCAATCATTGTGTCACTGGAAACGCCAACAATGACGCTACCAAAACAAAGCCCATGACTAACAAAGCATACATAAGCCAATTCAAGCCAGGCATCACCTGTGTGTGAAACTTTCACAGTTATAAATTTTTATTTATTCATGCAAACATGGGGCGAATTGGTGTTAGAAATTTTTCATGGCTAATGAAACACACAGGAAAGAAAAGGCGAAAAAAATCTTTTACTCACAGGACTGGAGCACTCAAACAACATCTAATACAGAAGGCATGCAAGCTTTTAACCTCGAGAAGGAGGTTCTGTTTTCTCTCGACACTCACAGGTTTTCTATTTGCAGTAAGTAGACTGAGGCCTGATTTAGAAAGCTACAAGTGTAAAAAGTTATAAATAAAACTAACATGGCATCATCTTCACTTACAATCATGTGCAAAAGACAACACCGCCTATTTGTGTAAAACATAATAAAACCATCTGATCATAGTGGGTCTCAGTATTAGACAAATACAACCTCAGACAAAACAACTATTTTTTTCACAGTGCCATTGTTTATTTGACAAAAATTAGTAATAATAATAATAATAAAAAAAAAAAAAACATGTGGGTAGTACCAAGTACCCCTTACTGCTTCCACAGGATTGCAGCCAGGTGCCGCTAATAATCAGCCCTTGATTAACTGATCAACAGGTGTGCAGACTTCTATTTAAAAAAAAAAAAAAAAACCGTTAAACTATTTGAAATTCAACATTCTACAGTCAAAGATTTTACACAAGAGCATTCAAGGCATGAGTTTTTTTTTTTTTTTTTTGGCTCCATTTTTGTTAAACAAATAATGGCGCAATGAAAAAAAAGCAACATGTTTATCTGAGGTTGTACATGCCTAATACTGAGATCTCCTATGATCAGATATTTTATATCATGTTTTTCACACACACACACACACACACACACACAAAAACACACACACACACACACACACACACACAGTTAAAAGAGAAGGTACTAACTTTTGATGTATACCACAGAGCACTGGAAATGTAGTATCTGATTGGTTAGAGGGTGTGCATGTTTGTTTAACTGTGTGGCTACTCTGGCTGTAACAAACAATAGGTTTAAAATAATGAGCTTGTTCTGCTAGGGATTTTTTTCTACAGTAATATTTCATATACATGGACTGGCATGGCAGACACTCCACATAATCTAAGAATATTAAGTAATCGGTTAAGTTTAATGCAACTCTAAAACTAATAATAAAACATCTATACTATACTGCTATATGGAGTTTATTTATTTGTATAACTGCATGCTCACACAACACATAATACACAACCATACAAGTCTGAATGTAAAGAAAGTAATGATCCCATGGCCTCATGTTACTAACGTTCCTACCTGGTTTACATGACAAAAACAAAACAATAACTTCCACAGAGAGAGAGAGAGAGAGAGAGAGAGAGAGAAAAGACAATGCCCTATCTAAGCATCATCACTAGCTTTAGCAAGCAGGCTAGAATAACCAGGAAGAGCCCTGCTGCATTAGATTTGTATGCTGTTTGTGTATGTGTGTTGACCTTGTTAATGTAATAATGTAGAGAGTAAGGAGATTTTAACATGGAATTAAGAAAAATGAGGAAAAGGAGACAGACTCACCTGCTGAGCCGCCTTGGATAAAGTGCAAAGAGAAAGGAGAGGAGAAACATTAAAAATGCTGACACACACATACAGTAGGTTTCCTACCACCTCCCTCTCCCTATACCACTAGTCCCTCTCTCTCCCCATCATTCTCTTTTTCCTAATCCATCAATTGCCTTTCTCCCTATCCCTTATTCCTCTCCCCATCCCACAATTTCCCTCTCCTTCTATCCTCAGTCTCTCTCCTTTCCCTCTTAACCCTTTTATTCCCCCTCTTTCTCCCCATTCCTCAATTCCCTCTTTCTCTCCCGATCACCCTCTCTTTCCATCAATCCTTTTTCCCCCTTTTTATTCTTTTCCCTTTCGTCTTTCAACCCATCCCTTTATTCCCTCTCTCTCTGTCTCCGTTCCCTCTCATTCCCCGTCCTGCTTTTCTGGGCATCTTTCTCTTCCTATCCCTCTATTCCTTCTCTCTTTCTCCCTCACTCTCCCTCTATCCCCTACCCCAGTCACCATACAGCAGGCCAGTAAATGTACTAAGCATGGGCATTAAATCCATGTGTACAGTATGCATCATGTATGGTTTTACCAAATATTGCAAAGCAACACAAAATCTGTCCACCCCCATCAAATGCAGTCAATGAGAGCAGTGACAATTAGCATAGTAAACAATCAAATTAAATAGTAAAATTGTATACTTAAAAGAAACAAGGCGGGATTTTACTGTACCACTCATACTCAGGGACAATCTTGTGATTCAGGTGACATCTGTTCCTCACAACAGGCTATAAACCAACTCACTAGGGTCATAGTTTCAACACAAACAAAAGGGAAAAGCATATTCCCAGGAAGCATGGAATTTTCTCTGCATCAATGACGTAGTGCTGTTGCATTGAATATCACCCTATTGTATGCAGTGCCAAAAGATAATACACTTGTGCTGTCATTCATTACAACAGCACTTCAAGTGTGACACTGATTTTAAACTGTACATCTGTACCACAAACTCCATTTATCATCAACAGTAAATGACCGACAGTTAGTGTAATTAAGAGTGATGAAAGTCATTTTAAATTCGTACCCAAACTATATAGCCAAAAATTGAGTAGGAGTAACAATGGAGGTGGTGGACAGTCCTGGAAATCCCAACAAGTTGCTATGTACTGTATATTTCTGCTTATTCTGCTCTAAAATATTAACTGACTTTTTTGGTTCTGAGGGTGAATCCCAAATTGTGCAAAATGGAAAGGTAGTACGCTATGTGGGGTGCACAATTCCTTGTCCTACATATCAAGAAATGCCATTGATCAGGGGTTTGAGATGGATTTGGGGTTGAGCCTTGTGTTAGGAGCTTGTTAGCTAAGAACAAAACACAGATGTTTTAGAGGCAATTACTAAAGAAGGAAACATGTTTAAGATGACAATATTAGCAAATTTGTTGTCTTGCTGAAATTGCTTCCCCTCTTTCGAGTACGGCAAAGGCTTCTTCACCAAGAACACAATTTAACAAGTTGCACTCAAGTGATTTCTTTTATTTGTAACTACAATTGTGGCATCATGGCAATGCCAATGGGGTAAGCGCTGTATCACAATGGAAAGCCACTGCTAAAGAAGAAGAAGAAGAAGAAAAAAAAGTGTTTTGCACCAAACTTGGCATACTTTTGTCCTTGGGCCTACAGAATGGTTGCACACTGGTATTTTATGGCTGTTCTGACAGGTGAATGTTGTTTCCGTTGCATCCAAGCACACCAAGTTTTTGTAAATTAACATTACATATCAGTGTAATATTTTTTTTGCCTCACAGAATCTGCCATTACTTTCCAAAAAGAGTGCACAGGGAGGAGAATCACTAGGGCAGGTGAAAAAGTTGAGGCATCATCTGATAGGAAGGTGAAAAGTAATTATTTATCTTTCAGATTACAATCGGGTAAATTTGGCTACACTGACACTGCAGACAAAATTGACAGACATATCCGATTTACTGACCAAAGCAAATGTTTTTGTTTGACTGTTCATATTACGGTTTTAATATGACCCGAATCTGACATTAGTCAAACAGATCAGGCTCGTAATCTGACCCGTATGTCACAGGAACAATGTGTCATGTGATAGGGGAAGGGGTAGCTCAGTGGTTGTGAACTAGACTGGTTCTGGAGTGGTATTGAACTATGGATCAGAAGGTCATGGGTCCAAACCCCAGCACCACCAACATACCACTGGCTAGGCCCTTGAGCAAGGCCCTTAATCCTCAACTGCTCAGATGTATAATGAGATTAGATTTCCTTAGCAAATATGGTCCATGTTATTTATTTTGCGATCTCTTCAAACTTGGAGTAGTTGAATAGTATTAATTTTGTTTTACAGCACCATCACTCTAAATGTGTATAAGAATTAATGCCATTTGTTGAAGTACCTGAGCTCAAACTGAAGCAGGAGGACACACATAAGCATTACATAATTTTTACTCATTATTCTATTTCAAATAAAACTAAAGGATGTTTTGCTGCCTCATTTCTGTTCGTTAACATTAGCTACCGATGAAGCTATGCTTTTAGGGTGAAATGTAAAAGTGAATTCAACAAACCCAAAAGTTTGATCTACAATTTTGTTCGTTTTTATTAGCTTTCTTGCATGACATGAGCTTTACAAGGCTAATAATTTAATCTTTGGCTGATTACATGAATTTATATAAATAAATATCAAATCAAATTGCATGACTAATATTTCTCCTTACGTGGAGAAAAAGGAAAGAAATCCTCTTTCACCACTCCACTAAAATCCTCCTTCACTGTCGTATCCACCAAACTATGACATAGTATCATATTGATGCAAAAGTCACATGAATTCTGATTTGACTGTTCAGACCACTGCAAACTCAGATCTGCATCCAACTTAGTACCACATATGGAAGTGACACAAATCAGAATTGTAAATATCAGATTCCAGGTGATTTGGGCTGTTCACGCTAACATAGAAAAGAAACAAAAAAATAAAAATCAGATCTAAGTCACATATAAGCAAAAACATCAGATTTGGGCCTATGTAGTACAAAACCACAATGAGTTGGATGGATCAGTGTTGGAGAACACAGAAATCATTATATCAGTAGATGCTGCTTTAGCAGCAATGTGTTTGTGTTCGCTTAGAGGACAGGCTTGCCTGCACCACGATGGTGGAAATGTTGACTTACAAACAAACCAAACACATTTAAACACTGGAGGTTTCTGGTTAAAAGGCAGTAAACCGTGCACATTTCTCACCCTATTTCAGTTGTGCATTTCTTAAGAGGTATAAAACACTTTCCTTTTGTATTCAGCTATATAAACACACCCTGTCTTTTTGTTATTCTTCTCCAGTATACTTGGAAGGGTTTTATTTCTTACTTAAAATTGTGTGTAAAGCAAATATTCACCTCTCTGTTTCTGCAAATCCTAAATTTGTCTAATTAAATGTGGGACTTTGGGAGATTGTTGGCTCCATTTACTAGCTTCTGGTTTCACTTTGTAGAAAATATCACCACTGACGACTTTTGTGGTCACAGAACATTTTTCTTTCTTTTTTGTTTAAGGAATAACAAAATCACACTTGATTTCCAGAGAAAAAGGAAAGCATAATACACTCTAGGCATGGTTTCTACTTAGTGTCAAAGTTTTGAGAAAAGTTTAATAACTAGAACCACTTATTTAATTTTATAGTAAAGAAAAAAAAAAAAAAAAAAAAACAATTTCTACACCCACAGACCCACCTTGTACCCACACTATTGTGTTATTTATTGTTAGTTATTAATGTTATTTTGATTGATGCGATTCTTGTATTAGACAGATGGCCAAGTGAGTGTGAACAAGTGGCGGTTCAAGTGAAAGAAAGTCAAAGATTTTAGGAGTGTTTTTTTTTTTTTTTTACCTTTTGCCGAATAGTGGAGTGCTTAGTTACCATGTCCCTCTTATCCTTTGCTTCATCAATCATCAACTGCTCCAACTAAAACACACAAGCCAAAACAAAAAAAATCTCAGAGTTAAAAAAAAAAGTGTGTGTGAGTGAGTAAGTAAGAGAAAGTGAGAGAGTGAGAGAGAATAACCAGTCAAAGTACATTAGCCATATTAGCTCTTTTCTTCTGTATTTTGGCAAAGCGAGTCAATTTGTCCAGGAGAAGTATTTAGTGAAAGGCCCCATTTGGGCATATAGAGTCCCATGCTTGGGAAAGGCAAGGCCTATGCACAGGCATAAAGGTGCACCCACTTGGGCATAAAGCAAAGTATAACAGAATAAAGTGAAAAAGTATATAAATACACACGAACATCAATCTGTACATTATCGTCCTTTGAAGTGAAACAACCATAGCTAATGAATGGTGTGTTAATTTACACACACACTCACAAACGCATATACACGCGCACACCCACCCACCTGTGGACAGCTTCTCCATTCCAGTTTACAAAGTTCCTGTACATTCTTCAGCTTCATGATGGTACTCACTCCAACACACACACAGCTCCTATAAAAACACTCCTGATTGACACAACAGGTCTAATGTTTGCTCCATCACACTCAGTCTAAATTACAGATTCAACTTACACTAATCTTTCCTTCTCTTTTTCCCCGCCTCACCTCCGTCACCCCTACACACACACACACACACACACACACACACAGTCTGGGAATACCCAGACTGGGAATAACCAGTCATTCCTTCAGCCTGTACTTCCTCTTTCCAGTGTCAGTTTCCTGTACATGAAATTCAAGCAAAAATAAAGTGAAAAATCACTAATGGACAAAATATCCCCATCCTCCATACTTGCAAAGAAATGAACCAACTCAAAGCTGGGTCTAAGCTCAACAACAAATCACACAGATGTAGAAAATGTATCTAATCTTACAGACAGATGTATACGGACACACCCCACAAATGGACAAGGGAAGCAAAGATGCTCCAATGTCAGACAATAGCTTATTTAATTTTGTATAGGATACAAAAATATGTACAAACAAAACATTAAGATATATGCCAAACTTGCTTTGGCAACGTTATAGCTGCAGACGCCATGTCCTTCCCACGGACATTTCAACAGTCTGACATCATGATAACTGGAATTCCCAATACAATCCCCACCTGTCCGTACTGTAACAGCTAGCAGTGATGTTTTTTTCCCCTTAATAACATGGGAAAATCCAATCAACTCAACCAAGGTCACAGGAAAACAAATTTTTCCAACAAACAAATCTTGGGAACTCCGGGATGATCTACAGTAGATCAAGATGAAAACTTGATCTACAGTAATGCCACAACAACAACAAATCTGTGAATGTGTGAATAATTTAGTGATAAAACATGAACAATCATGGCCGACCAAGCTGAAAATAATTCTGGTGACTGACTGACTCGCACATTTATATTAGAAATGTAGAAATAAATAAATAAATAAAATTAATTATTAATAATAATCATCACCAACTGACTTGATACATATGTATGGTCAGATAAAACATACTCAGCTAAATAAGCCTAGGTGTATGTAAACCTTTAGCCCTCCTCTGTAAATAATTATTACCAATATCTCAAACACTATAATCATATTTTAATATATAAAAACAATCAAAACATTTAGAAAAGACATGTAAATGAAGTACAATATGAAACAGACAATGAACCTCTATTATTAACCTTTATTTACGATTCCTCTGGGCACCAGCTGTTCATAAAAATGAAATTGAAAGTGGCTCCCTTTTCTTCTTGCTACCGTCCTTGCTAACATCCTTGGCTCCCGGACGAACACAAAATTCATTTGTACACTGAAAATGCTTTTTTATACCGAGGCAAATTCTTGAGAAATTTCAGTTCTTAAGCTAATTGGATATCTGGAATTATTGCAGTTTAACTTTAACTCCACAAGAAGTGCAGGTGTTGACACAGGAAGACGTACAGGGTATGGATGAGTGAGTTCAATCCAATGCAAAGTAACTTTCGCATATAAATTAATGTCAGCAACTATAGCATTTTACCTAAGCTAAAGCTAGTGTTCTAACCAACACCCAGGCTCTGTTTGTTCTGCCCATTTGCTCATTTATGGGTTTTATGTTATCTGGCTAACGTAGTGACGAGCAGAGCACAAAACCACTTCAAAACCACTCTTTAGAAAACCTATGGCTGACTTAGATGGATAGTTTGTCTAATTCTTATACAGTCTATGGAAAGAACAGGCGCTTGGCTTTACCTGCCCCCCGAGTTGCTTCATTAGTGGGTGAAGTTCACTGAACAGGTCATAACCTTGGTGGAAGAAGGTCAGATGGGCATACATGAAGGACAGCATCTAAACAACCCGTACAAAAAAATAGAAAAGAATGTGTAAGAAACACAAAAATCAGGTCATCAATGATAATGACATCATTACAAAATGTAAATTATCATAAATATAAATAAATATACTTGCCGATTTGAGGATTTCTGATTGTCTCTTGGATTGCAAAAGATTAATCTATAGAGAGAAAAATACAACAGTTACTGTTACCATCCTAAAGATGGGTTCAGTATTTAATAACAGCCTGTCCCCAAGTATTTAATTCCTCTTAGGTCATAGCAGCTATAAACATTTGTCCTCTTACCAATCTCTCTTTTTTTCTCACTTAATGTTAATAAGACAAAGATTGAGCATGTGCACACACATGATCACATTGTTAAAGTAAACAGTACACATGCACATGGATGTTGACTATATGAGTGACACATGCACACTGAGATCGGGCATGGGAGATTACCCACAATCCCACAGAGCAAGGGAGAGAAGAACCATTGGCTCAGTTGTGAACATGTAACAAAGCGCATGTGTACTCGTATATCAAGACCTCGCTCGTTTATTAAGTAAAAATTTATTTTAAAATTTTGCTCATCTTGCAGACCAAGTTACTCACAATCTAACCCTAACAACCTTGAATCTTAACCTTGTTCTGCATCCTGGTATGCTGCAGGTCTGTGTTTACCTGGAGGACATAATCCAGGACAATATGCCGGAAGCATTTGCGTGTAGCATTAAGGATGCCGTTAGCTTCGTCCACCTCATGTTGTTTATTCCTGGGAGCCTGAGCATTCTTGATCAATGCTGTCTCCTTCTCCTCACTCACTTTATCAAACTGCTTCTTTGACTCTTTGAACCTGCGCAGGTCCCTGAAAAATACACACACAAATGTGAATACATCAGCCATCAATGGTACTAATACCATTAGTGTAGTAGACAGATTGCAGTACTTACTCTTTCACAAACATCTGAAGTTGTGACTTGATCGAGCGCTGTGCCTGGTCAAATAAAATCTGTTAACAGGGGAACAGAACAGGTGTCAGTTCTCATTTCTAACAAATATTTACAAGATGTATTCATCATTATTATAATAAGTAATGAAAGTCTTAATATAATATAAACATGGGTTTATGCAAATAGCTACATAACAAAAACTCCATTTAGTTCTAACGCGAGGAATAGTACTCAAAATTAGTGCAAAAAAGTTGTTCCCCACTCAGAAACGAGGTCCTTTCCGAGAGCAAGTTTCAAAGTCGAAAATGTTCTTAAGTCTGACCAAGTGAGTCTTCTACGTCTTTGACACAAATATACAACATAGTCAATCCACTTGACTAAACCAGTCCCCTTTCCCAGCACTGCCATCATGTGGCCAAAAACCACAACAAGTACGGTACGCAATCCTCCCTCTTTTGCTTACTATGATCATAAAAGGTCAATAGAATTGTGTCTAAAAAAAAACAATAAGCCTGTGTGTGTGTGCGCGCGCGTGTGTTTGGGGGGTGAGCAGAAGTGTGTATTTAACCACCACAATGCACAGTCCTCTAAAAATCATGTGCTTGGTTTCATGCAATGAGAGTCTTAACCAGAGTGACGTGATTTTACTGCAGGTCTAAACTCTGACTCATTTCACTGACCAATACATACATACGCACACACAGACACACATGCACCCACACCTAGATCAAGGAAAATATTCATAGTAGGGCAGAACCAGAAATGAGAAGTCTTAAAAAGACACACAGACAAACAGTCAGACTCTGGTTCTCTTACTGTGTGATAATTGGTCATCTCCTGCAAACTCTCTGCAAACTTCATCAGACTCGACTGTGGAAACAAAACAAAATGTCAAAACTGAACTCTGGTCTTAATAACACTTATAATTACAGTGCTGGTAAAGTCTAGATTGCGATTGGTCAAAAGGTGCTGGTTAACCGTGCTCATTCTAATAAAGTTATCCTTCCTATACAAAAAGTTTATTAACAGGGATTTGTATGACAGATGTACCACATAAACAGATTAAAAATGCTGATATTGCAAAGGTGGATCACTGAATGTAGACATAAACAGACTAAGTGAGTCTGGTTATGCATTGTTCCTTAATAAATAGAATCGTTGGCAAAATTATAATCCAGAATAAACACTCCTCACCTCGATGACCTCATCCTCAGCTGACTGCTGTGCTAATTCTCGGATACCGTTCACAAACTGCTTGTTGGCCGAGACATAGGCCTTTCCTGCATCGATCATGCCAATGCACAGCTTTACCAACTGAAAAATAAATAAATACGATTGTAAATAATTAGCAGACTAGAAAAGTCGCACACAGTATGTGAATAATCTGGTCGTTAGATGAGATCAGAAGTCTTAGAATACATAAATGTGAGATGATCTATTGCTACTGTGAACAAAGACAACTGAAGCCAATGACGAAAGCTGTACGACAAAAGCTGTAAATTTCTGAAAAAAAAAAAAATGTACATATGGGAAAACACGCAGGACAGCGACTCACTCAGTATAGGCAACAATGAAAACAAAACATGCCAGTTACCGTATTGCCTCAAGCTCAGCTGAAAAAAACATTTGTCAGAAATTTTTTCTTCTCAACCTGATTCACAGATAATTAATGACGTAAGCAGAACAGTTTTTTTTTCTTTTTTCTAAATATCAGATTTATCACTGGAGGAACTTAACCAGGGGTGGCAATAATTGTGGAGGGCGCTGTATGATTAAGATGTGTTCTTGGGCTTCTAATATATACATTTATTACAGAAGCATAATCTCATACTGAAAATTGTAGAAACTCAAGTTAATTTAAAATAACTAAAAAGGTGTTTTTTTTATTATTTATAAAATCATCTGTTCCACAATTATTGGCACCCTTAACTTTTTAACTTAAAGTAATTAAAGAATGTGTATTTTTACGGTAGTTACTCTAAGTGAGTCAAAAGATGAGTATGCGGAAAAGCACCTCATACCAATTTTGAAGTATAGTGGAGGATTTGCGATCTGAAGAACATCCTGCGTCCTCTCTTATGCACTCTCTACTTCAGCTCACCCGCAGGTTATGACCCAAAACATGTGGCTAAATCTACACAAAAATGGTTCAGCAGACACAAAATCAAGCTCCTCCCATTGCCATCTCAGTCCCCAGACCTCAACCCAATTGAAAACCTGTGGGGTGTGCATAAGAGAGGACCCAGGATGATCTAGAAAGATTGTGGAAAGAGGAATGAAAAAAAAAAGAAAAGAAAAAAAAACTTCTTAAGGTGGGATTTTTTTCAACTGAATAGGTGTACTTCAATTAAAAGTTGGATTTTTCTCTTTTTTGCATTTTGGTTCTATATTGTTTAAATAAAAACTTATTAGAAGCTTAAGGACACGTCTTAACCAGAAGTGCCAATAATTGTGTAGAACTATAGAACCTGACATTGAAAAAACACTTCCCACACGGTCTGTTACAGAAGTTGGCAGAGATCCGACAGTGTGTGACGAGGAACAGTCTTCTGAAACACGTGATTTGGGTAGAGCTTGTGGCTCAGCAGTGACGTGCAGTACTGAAATATTTTTAAAGACTTCCTTAGTAAGGAAATTTTATCAGTTCAAGTGAGATCTTTTAAAGAAACAGCTCAGTTTTTTTTTTCAGTCAATACACTTATGAGAAGAGCCTTCCTAATCCTGCTGTTCTGGTTTTGTAAACAGGGCTGGAAAATGGATTCAAGATGTCTATGAGCATGATTGCTTTTTTTTTTTCCATCTCTCTTTTTTTACTCAACCCATTTATAAGCCTGATGCCCGTAAATAATCTAAATTATTTACAACAGTTTATGGCTAGCATAAATTAGTGCACTTGTTAGGTATCTGTCTAATCTCTTTAGACAGAATGAATCCAGCAGATCTTTACAGACTTACACATTTGCAAACCAAGCTGCAGGTCGGTGTGTGTGTATATGTTTTAGTTTCTTGTATCATCATTACTGAGAGTTTCATTATTATATGATGTGATGCTATTAACAGATACTTGATTATTTATTATTTATTCCCGTTTGATATCATGAGCAGCCGTCACTATAGCTGGGCACATGATTGTATTGTGACATGATAATTAATGTTGTGATAAATTATGTCATGGAATTTTAATATTGTAGGTATCTCAATTTTTTAAATATGTTAACAATTACAATTGCTTTTAAATACTGTAAAATGGTAACATTTTTACCAATTTTTTTTCTTAAATTCTTGTAGGCATCATTATACAACAAGCACTTTTTTTTTATTATTAAATGCTCACTACTGTTTTTGCCAGCTCTCTTGATCCATGCAGCAGCATAACCGTGTATTGAAGAAATGTATTGAAATATCTTAATAATGTTTTTCATGTCAATCAGCCCTAGTTGTCACCGTTTAGAAGCATTTGGGCAGATTAGTGTGTGTTGGGAAATTACGGAGAGGCTAATTTCAGAAGCATGACCCTCCTTCTCCTCCTCCTGTTCTTTGAGATCTAAGGGGAATATCCTTCCTTGGCATGAAGGGGAAGTGAGAATGTGAGTCACTCAAACAATAAACTGCTCTGAACACGGCAGTGCTCAATCACTGACTTTCAGTTCTGTTTTACAAGGTCTCTTGCTGAAATGCTCTCTTCACTTCCTCTTGGTCTGAATCTCTTTAGCCATCAACATTTGATATGTCTGTTAGATGACAAATTGGTCAATAACATGAGATATTTATAAACATTGATTTATTTGTGGTGGACCACCACAAGGTCAACACTGACTGCCAAATAACATAAACGTGGTGTTAATGTAGAATATCGTATGTCCAGCATGCTTACTGTACATGATCAGATACATGTTCATGTGTCAGACATCTGAAACATCATTACTGTAGTTGTTCCCTTAGGTCATGACTTGACGGGAAGTAGTTTAACAGTGTAAAACACACAGACCATGATCCTGAACTCACCTTGTCTAATTTGGATTCCAGCTCACACACATCTCCCTCCACCTCCTCAATGGTCGCCCTGTGACAGCAGAAAATAAGGTATATTATTTTAAAACAGCATTTGTAGCAATAAGCCGTTAACCCATTAGCAATAATCAGTTAGATCTGAATATTTTTCTCCTAGTGAACCCCTAAATTGTTACATCAACTATGCAAGCAATATTACTAACTTCCTACAAGAATAATGACAACAGCACCAAGCTTGAGAAATCACTAACCAATAGTCATCAACATCATTTTAATAAAAATGCTAAATGTTATGTTGTAAAATAGCAAGATATACTTTCTCTTCCAAAAAATAAATCTTGCGATTTTTAGGCAGAATATCTATATAAAATATATATTGAAAGTGGGTTAAGTGCTCAGTTGTGAGCCAAAGCCACAGCTCAGATGTCAATAGACTGCAATCAAAATAAAATGCAAAGAAAGAATTGGGCGTGCTTTCAGGGCAGGAGACATTTCAAGCTGTGTAGGCTTTGTGGCTCAAAGTATAACACTGTCTTTGTACTGGAGTTTATGACAAATATTTTTCACCGTGTATTTATCTAACACACACTATTGCCTTTGTCACTTTTAAATACAACGCGGTCCCTTCACACTAGCATAGGCAGCCCAAATCATTAACACTGCACATTAAACTACTTTAAATTAAACAGTATCGTTTCATCCTATATCTTCTTTCAAAATATACCACCCAGCCCTAGATAGATCAACATCAAAATGAATAGACGAGTGATGAAATAAATTAAAAAATAAAAATAAAAAGTTCTGCAATGAATCAGATGCCCGTTACCTCAACTAATGATTCATCTCATTAAAACAAGGTCTCACACACTAATCAAGGTAATGAAGCGCTCATACTGGATGTTAATGAGGATGTAAAGCAGAGCATGTTACTAAACAGAGCCACTGATCAAGCATAACAAAATGTGAAGTCACATTTAACGCTTAAAGTTAGTGTTGTCTCTTCCTCTATAAATGTTTACTTAAACATCTCCTTACTGAAAACCTAAATATCAATAATTACGAACTGTGAAAGTTGTAACAGAAATTCTCACATCACAAGAAAGAACCATGTTTACATTTGCAGCTGCACTACTGAAGCCTGCTGTACGAGAAAATTTTATCAACAACTTCCGACCAATCACAATCCAGAATTCGACAGCACTGTGGTGTAAAATGAAAAGAGGTGCAAGTGAGAAAATTTGTTTACAAACTTAATTATGATGTTCCCCCTCTGATTTGCTGCTTGTTCCCCCCCCCCCTTCTCCCTCTGTCTCGGTCTCATGCACACACACTAATTCTTCATAAATTCCTCTACTCTCAGCACTATTTTCCCACCTTTTAAAATCTTCTGAAAATGAGAACAGAAATGTTATTGTAGTGCAGAGCTGTGTTTGTCCTCATCCATGGTTATGAACTAGTTTATTTCTAATATGACTTCATGGTTTTAAAGTCATGATTGTAGCCTGTGCTGACTCTCATTTTTAGCTTTTCTTCAGGAAGCTATGATTCAGAAAATCAATTAACTGTGTGGAGAGGAGGACACTCGCTGCCATATAAATTTCCCTTCATGCACCAAAAGTGCAGAACAAAAGTGCAGCACAGTTTGATAACAGACAGGAATACTAGTAATGAACCAGGTTCTGACCCAAAACCAAAATCCATGGTTCAGCAGCTTACAATTCAGCTCAAAATATAGATGATGTGACCCACTTTGTCCCCTGGGACTCCAGGGAATGAGTGAGTAAAAGTCATGGAAATTGTGTCACTGACAGAAATACCAGCAGTTTTTCCAAAAAAAAAAAAAAAAGAATAAATAAAAATCTCACACAAAAGTTTGTCACACATCAGGACATGCATCAAATGAGACAAGCTAGTTTTGAAGGCGCTTACAGTGAACATGTAGAGGACCAAGAGAGAGCAATGGACCATTCTTTCTAGATAGGAGGAGCATACTTTCTCGCTCTTGCGCTCACGCTCTCATGCTTGCTCTGATGTCACTTGCAGAGAGATTAACCAAACATCTGTGAGCTATGTGGAAAAGGGCAGATGGTGTTTTTCCTGAGAGTGTGTTATGCTGGGTGAAACAAAACTGAAGGACTAGTTTCTATCAAAAACTTTAAAGGCAAAACTTTATTATTATTTATTTCCAAACATAGAAAATACAATAGTTTTCTCAGCATTGCTAGTGTGTGCGTTTGTGTGTGTGCAAGAAAGAAAGAGAAAGAGATTAATTTGCTAACAGCTTTTTCTTACTATTTTATTAACCAAACATTTGTATTTTATTTAATGTTCCCTCGTCTCTCCAGAACAGATGGGGTTTGTGTTTCCTGGTTTCTCAGTAACATGACAAACTCCCAATCCAATCGAGTGCCCATGGGATTCACCAGACAAACAAGTCAGATCCACAGAAGTACCACCCCCCACTCTCAGTACGCCAAGAGTCTGCTGCCATCGTCCCGGGGCCAGGCACCACAGCACACCCCCGGAGTCCCTGCAGAGACACATCCAGAGGGGCCACAGCTGCCCCGGTGCAATAAGGGTAGGTGTTTTTTTGTTTGTTTGTTTTTTAACAAACAAACCTGTGACCTGTGTGTTTGGGAATCACTACTTAGTGAAAAACTCACATTGTTTTGCACAGGCACAAATAAATTAGCTCAAACCCTCTCTCTAATGTACAAATTGTATTTTCACTTGCTCACACTCTCCCACTTCCTCACTCTGTGCCCACCAAGTTTACCAGATCACATCGACAAAATCCCACATACACAGTGCTGAAAACCCACACACTCACTTAATAAAAGGTCAAATAATAACTAGAACTCAGACTGTAACTCAACTATATATGCATATACCATGTTTTTTTAAATCAACCTCTTTTTTAAATCAACCTCTCAAGATAAATTCTTCCAGGTAAATAGCTTATTAACCTGCAACTTCTATATTCTATCCTAGCATTAGTACCGCGGTTTCGGAACATATGGGACAAACAGGTTTTAAACTTCCCGCAGGAAGAATAAACATACAATGATCTGTTCATACATCTGTGAAGGTTCAGTTTTCAAAAGTTACATACTTTTTTTGAAGTAAGCCATGCTGTGTCGCAAGTTTGTACAATAACTCTGCTCTGTGTCAGGCGAGGGACTTCCGGCGAGAGACCTCTTTCTCTGACATCATAATAAATATTCTCATGTACCTTCTTTTTTCATTGCACTGATATGATCATGTCCTTTTATTAATATTTCAACTTGTTGGTTCATCTCTCCATTATTACCATTTCAACTTGCTGGTGCACCTTATGTACAGTTTCTTGAGTTCCCGCCTGTACATACAATGATCAGAAACAAAAAACAGTATAGTCTTATTATTTTTACCTCATGAGTTTTTTTTTTTTTTTTTACTCATTGCAATTTTTGCTTGTTGTATAATCTGTGAACTGCCTGCTGTAACAATAAAATTTCCCTTTAGGATCAATAGCAGTATTCTATCAGTCTGAGCAGTGACGTTCCTATAATTGGTTACAACTCTTTTGAACTCTTCACAACTCTACACCTCTTTTGAAAAGGTCACATAATGACCCAACTCGTGCATAAATGAACGGCAAACATTTATGCTCATCTGTTAATAGGAAATAAGGTGCAGACACATGCATGACGAAAATTAACACTGATAGATGCCTGCTAACGATCTGCTGCTGTAGAGCGGCACAGTAAAGATGCCCCAGGGGCAAGGCATGTACTATATGTTGTAAAGAATATTTAATTAGATGAACACAGTAGTATAGAACAAAGCAACAACAAAACAAAGAACTTCCCAGGAAGCAACTAACTACAATAAAACTTTTGTTTTTTAAGGGACAGAAATTAAGGGCTCTAAAGCACTGATTTGGATTTTCATTTCAAAAAAGAAAAGCAGAATACAAAGAAAAAGACAAGTCCATGCAGCTGCCACCATCAATGAGAAACCACCTAAGTGTTTGGAAAGACCAGTTCATCAGAGAGTTATGTGTATGTGTGTTTATTCTCTTTCTTTTGAAATCCTTAAAACAAAGTGGGAAATTATTATATTGTACACAGAGTATTGATGTTTTTTTTGAGAATTGATTACATTCATGGCAACCCAAGTACATTTGAACACCCTTTATAAAATTCTGTTCAGGAGATCATTTACTTAGTAGCAGAAAGTTCACACGCTTGGTACCGCTTCTGGACCCGTTTTTTTTTGCCACAGCGAAAGTTGTGCACTGAGAGACAGTAAATGCAATGGATGCCGTCTGACATGAAAGAAATTAAAAGTCACAAATACTCTGCAAAGAAACACCATTTCGCATGGTGATGAACTCTTCTTTAAACAAAAAAAAAAAAACCTTTATTTCATTTATTTTACTTTTTCTTACTCTTTACATATGGGTAGATGGAGAGGAGGGTTAGTAGGTTGAATATCTAAAATGTGAAATTAATAGAAATATCAAAAATAATAAAAATATTGTGTTCAAGGTCATTTGTACTTTGTGCTGGCAGGTAATGCCGGCCCACCTGCTGGCTACTACCACAAGTATATTTCAGACCTGTGGGACACAGTGTATTGTATTAATTTTAAATAATATTAAGTTATTTACAATTCTCTCATAGTGTACATTGTGATCTAAATGTTTATAAATTCCACCTTCTTAAACTCTATAGAGCTCTGGTGGCTCAGTGGTAAGTGTTTCACCTGCCGTGCAAAAGACCCGGGTTCGATTCCCAACAACTGCAACAACAATTTATTTGATTTGCAACAAGTTCAACAAACTCAAATGTATAGTACCATTTACTTAAAATTGAAAATATCATTATTTAAATAACTGATTACCTGAAATTATTTGAGTTTTGCCAACTTAATTGGGTTTACAGTATGTGTAAAAAGTGTTTAAGTACCAGACATACTGTGCGAACGGCTCTACACACAATTGCCTTTCCCACATGCTCTGCATCACCCACCCAAAAAATGCCCTGACGCAAAAAAACGAACTGCTATGTACACTGTAATCAGTTACATAATTTTTTTAAAACTAATGATGTTTCCAATTTTAAGTAAACAGAACTATAATTTTTTTAGTTTGTTGAACTTGTTGCAAATTAAATAAATTATTGCTGCTTTCACCACATCAGACAAGCCGGGCCTGGGATCAAACCCGGGCTGTTCACATGGCAGGCGAAACTCTTACCTTAAAGTTCCACCAAGGAAAATATAGAGCACCGGTGGCTCAGTGGTAAAAGTTACTGTTATTTAAGTACTTATAATTACTTAAAATATCAAATTTGTTTGACCTAATTGCAATTATTTAAGTTAACAGTACTCAATGTGTTTAATTACTTTGAGCATTAGGGTTTATAGTGTAAAGAATGTTTTCTGTTATCCACTAACTTACTCTTAAACTTACCCGGGTATGTCACATAACCTGCTTTCTGGAATACCCCCCTGTTTTGCCTTGTTTGTTGATATAAAGTGAAAGTACATTTTTTGTCCAACCATTACCTCTGAATGTTACAAAACAATAAGAGACTAATTACATAAATATATAAACAAAAACTTTACCATATAAACATTTTTTATTATGTTTTTTGTGGACTGTGCTACCTGGGGGGTATTGCAGAAAGTTTAAGAGTAAGTTTGTGGATAACCTTAACTTTCGGTTCCAAAAACGGAGATAACTTTCTATCTTCTCTAAAGATAACCTGCTCGGTAGCAGATGAATGTTTTGGAACTGACATACTCATGGTATGTGGGTTTGGGGTAAATCAACCCGGAGGTTAAGTTTTACCAAATGGTAAGTTAACCCAGCTTTCTGGAATACCCCCCCTGGTCTCCATGGATAAACTGTTATTAAATAAAACAACAGTTGGAATAATGTACAGTTTTTAAATCTACAATCTTTTGCTCTTAATTCAAAATGGTTTAAAATTTTGTTTTTGTTGTATCTAACTGTAATTAAGTAATTGTGTGTAAGACATATGTACAGTACACAATAAAAGCTGTGGGGAAAAAAGGGTGTGCTGCAATGCACTCGAGTCATGATGTTTATTGATAAAACTCGGGGGGGTAATACTCAAGCCTCTTTCCAGTTTTCCTGCAAAAAAAAAAACTTTCTAAAACATCTGGTGCTTTTTGTCCTGCTGTGCACAAATGAGGAACGAGGAGAGGGGACCGAGGGAAAGGGTAAAGAGGGAGGAGGTCATTATTTCATACAGCTTGGAAAGCCGCAGCTGAGGGCGGACCAACACTTCCTCTGTGTGAAATACAGGAAAGACACAGTGGCTATATCCCAAACCACTATACTCTTTACCGGTAAAGAGGAGTATAGTACCGGGGGGAGGGGGGGGATAATATAAGACTACTGTCTTAAAGTATTTCAAACTTATTTAATATTTAACAAAAAGGCATAATTAATTATGTTAGATCGTTACCAAAGCCCATGCTAGTTTACCAAATAAAATATCAAATCAGCACAAAATAGCAGCAGAGTAAATGCAACATCCCAAAAACCACAGGACAGGCTTCAGGCCTGCCTCACAACACATGCTCGGCTTCGACTAGTTCAGTTCTCAGAGTAGCAAGCTAACTGTACTAGCTATGTACACTCACTAAAGACATAAGTCATCTCGTTACACACTTAAAGGCAGGTTATACAGTATATGACCAGATAAGATGAAAGTAAATGGAACTTATTGTAGGCAAAAAATAAAGTTGTAACGGGGAGCATTCTATTGGCTTGGTCTCAGGACTCATTTCAGATGAATGTTTAGAAAGAGCTACAAACAAGAAAGAGAGACAGACAGAAGGTTAGCAGAAAGAAACATTAGCTAAGTTTATATGAACAATTTTTCTTCAACCCAAATCCAAACATGGATCACTAAGAAGAAGTGTGTTTAGATGTACAAATCATTTAAATCATATTATAATGTTTTGACATGCACAGAGCGGTTCAGCATGCTGTGAGGCAGAAGAGGAAGTACTTTTCCTCCAACTTTGAGGTTAGGTAACACACTAGGAACGGGCATCACCAGTCACCACCCGATATGATTGTATTGCGATACCTAGGTGCGATTCTGTATGCATCACAGTTTTATTGGTCATATTTAGTGTGCAATAAGGTAAAAAAGAAAAAAGCATGCAAGTTTCAACATTAATTTGTGCTCGAAAATTTTTTTAAGACTGGTCTAAACGTGTGTAATGAGTACATTTTGAGAATAATTCACTCTCAGAGTTTGGAGAAAAATCAGACAAGAAATCAAACAATTTTGGTCACTGGCCAATCAACTGGTGCAACTCTATTTTTAATTAAATTTTCGATTCTGAACATTGATTTTGGAGTCAGTATGGCGATACATGAATACAGTACATACTGTATACACAATAGAACCACAAGCCATAAACCCCCAACCCCCCCTAGATTACAAGAAGTCTCATCTCTGATTGGGTCATTATTTTACTGTGTATGAAAAGGTGAGCCAATAAGTGCCCTTTCCTGAGCTAGACACCCAGTAGATGAAAGTAAAGTGTGGTTGGAGAGAGTTGTTCCCATGGAGGAATGAAAGTAAAACCTCCTTCCAGGAAACTCGTCATCTAAAGTTGTACTTTCACAGAGAGAATAGATTTATTCCATCAAGAGTGAAACAATCAGATCAAGCTGATCAAGGGCTTATGTCATCCCTCTCATTCCCAGAGGTCCTTACATGATGCATTTTTATTCTGATTGGACGATTACTTAAATTATTACAGGAATATTGGGGTACATGTAAACGCCCCCACTACCAGGCAGAAATGCAGAAAGAGTAACAGAATGGCAATGAGACGGAAAGGCAATGTCATTTTCAGTCAAATCTCATGACAAGACTGCCGGATAAAAATAAATAAATAATAAATAAAAAAACCCTTCATGTTTATACAATACTCCGCTCACACTAGCCTGTCTTTTCCTTTCAGGATTAATTTCCGTTTTAAAGTCAATTTTCATGTTAATGACGTCATAGGCAACTTATCGGCGGTTAATCGGAGCGCGTGACAGTTCAGCTGGGTTTTGCTCTGGTTTCCTCAGTCAGGACTTCACATTCCTGGACAAAAATAGCCAAAAAAAAATTTTTTTATATAAATACAACACTAAAAGCATTCCTACCTGAATCTGGGGGAGTCTCTTAGACATTCCTCAAAATCCACTGTGATCCTCATGTTTGTCTTTCAGACGAAATATCTCAGAAAAAAATAAAAATAAATAAACGAGTAAAACTTTTTTTTTTTTTTACGAGCCGAAGGTTAGCCCAGCTAGTCAGCCGAATCCCTACTGCCCTGCTTAGCCACCTCAGCAACAAACACAACACCAGCTAGCCTTTCTGCTGCTGGCACGCAGATTAAACTAACAATAAATACCAGGAACATATATAACTAGAAAAAAACTCTTTGACACAACTTATAAGCAGCGCTGAATAGAAAAGAAGTGTTTTTTTTTCCTTTTCTGACTCCGCTAACCCAGAGGAACTCAAATTGGTTCAGGTCACTTCTGCCAAGTAGGTGGGCTAAACGCTAATTTTTCCCACCCGTATTCCGGTTAATCCCGCCTCTGCTTAAGCGGTCGAGACGCACGAGCAAACTGTTGGTTGGACAGTGAGCACTAACGACTAGCCAATCGTAGCATAGAAGGCGGGAGTTGAGTGGGCACGGTGGAAGAGGAGGGGGAGGCTGGGCGTGTGACGTGTGCATCGTTCTGTAGTCAATAATATTCCTGTAAACTACAACTTCAGTTGAGCAACGCGGGAATCATGTGGACAAATCACAAGAGAGGAGTGATTTTGTAGTCACCCTTAACTGGCTAGTTAAATCCTGTACATAAAAGATGATTTATAGTGAGAACACATCCCAGCCAGGGCAGGAGAAGCCCAAGGCTGGCCAAATGATTCCCCAGACTGGTTTGAAGCACTGGGCCAGGAATCCCCAGGGTTGGTGAAAGAAATGCCCTGTTGGATGAAAGAGGCTTGAGGAAGCATGCAGACACAAAAGGAACTCTAGGATGGCAGAGGAAGCCCCATGCTGAGCAGAATATGCCAAAATTGTACAGAAGCGTGTGAAAAAGAAGCACGAGGCAGTGCAGAAGAAGCCCCAGTTTGGACGGAAGAAATCTGAGATGAACAAGATAACATAGACAATGAAAGTAATCGCAAGGTAGGTGGAAGAAACCCAAAAGAAAGGAGCCCCAGAATGGGCAGAAGTATCCCCAGGTTGTTCACAAGAAAATGCCATGTTGGATGGAAGAAGCACAATGGTGGTGTTTGAAGCCACTGGGCCCCAAGCTAGGCAAAAGAAACCTCTGTCATTTCAGAGGAATGTTCAGGCTGAGAAGAGGAAGTCTTAGCCTGGGTGGAGGAAGGCCCAGACTGGGCAGAAGAATGTGGGGACAGACCACCTCATTTACTCTTTCAAAAATCTAGATCTTTACATGAACTTAAATAGTATGATAAAAAAAAAAAACTCATTTTCACCACCAGGTGACAGCATTACAGCACAGATAACTTGTTTTACACCCCTTTGATGAAGCAGAAATACTTGTTGATGTGATACAAATGTCTAAATAAAATGTAGGAGCTCACACTCTATATGTTTAAAATGTATTTTAAAATATTTTTTTTTACATTTTATTTTACTGATTTTGATTTGAGGCTTAGTCAAGCCCCTGTATAATTTCTGTATTTGGTAATCAGTTATGTTTAGGCGATTTAACAGTTTTTTCATTTTTGCTTTTTTTGCTGTGTTGGTTTTCTCTAGTTTCCTTCCACTGTGCAAAATTTGCATTTTTGCTTTTTGATTTTTTTGAGCTTAGTGTCAGCTCAATTAAATACATCAAGACATGCAGTGTAGGCTGATTTATGTTTTAAATCATCTATGTGTTGTGTCCTAAGATAGGGATCCCCTATTTCTCCTCATTTTATCTCATTCAACTATGGACTTAATTAATGGCTTCAAATAGATGGAAGTTTGGCAAAATAACTATACTATGCTTATTTGAAGGATGGTAAAAGGATGTATTGATTGTGTGTTTGTGAGGAAACTCCTCACATGAGATATACTTTAATTTGAGGATGTTTCAATTTTTTTCTTTTGAAATACTGTATATTAGAGTTTAAACTGTCTGTGTGGATATTGTAGGGACCCACTGTAATAACTATTGTATATCAAAATGTAGATACAGTCTGAGCTGTGGAACTATCGGCACCATGTTTCACATATCCAAGCATCAAGAATTGTTTGACCTTCTCCATTAGTTTAATCTTTTTCTCTTTTTAACAAAATTCTTTTGTTGGTTCATAAGAAATTTTTCCTTACAAACCGTGCTGTAAATTTAAGTAATAAACACAATTTCCCTTGAGACCTTCACCTGTTTTTGATTGTAAACATTAAATTCTTGCTTTTTGGCAGTTTGGTTTTTAGCTGTTTATGTTTAACTATCATCTTTCCCAATTAGTGAAAATGTTCTTTTTATTTATTAAAGAAAACACCTCATATGTTTACTCTTATAAATGTCATTGAAAGATTAAGTTAATTTCTATTTTTGCCTACAATATAGCAGGTATAAATAATTGGTCCCTAACCAGCCTCACTCTTTTCTCTCTTGAAATCAATCAGAAATAAAGTTCCTAATGTTACTGAGAAATCACAAATCATATAAACACTTACTGTACAAAGCACTGACACTGGAGACTCCTTCCATAAATCTTAAATAAGCATCTCCTTACAGAAAACTGCACCACATCAACAGTTAGACACTTTTACAAAACTCTGTTCATGGGGAGCATCTGCTATATCAATCCATATGAATTAACTGTTACAACAGAAATGATACAAATGTAGAATGATTGCGTTAATCTAAACCCGGGATTTGTTACAGAAAATGAATCAACAACTTCTGGCCAATTAGAAGCCAGAATTCAACAACGCAGTGGTGTAACATTAGATATCTGAGAATGAGTGTTAAAGCACCCTAGAACTTTGCACCAGGATGCTAATGTACTTTCTAGAATACCAGTAATCTGCTCTTCCTGCTCCTGAGGTTTTTAGTGGTTAGCCTCTTGTGGTGAACCCTCTGAGGTCATGCTGATGTTTTCTACTCTTTATGGTCGCCTTTGGCCCAGCTGGAGAGACTACATCCTGGAGAGCTCTTTTAATTCATTCTGCAGATGGAATAATGGGGCTACCAGGTATAACAAGGCTAGGCAAGCTGAATTTAGCCAAGTCTCTCAGAAACCTTTTTTTTAAGTCTATAAATGGAACTGGATTCTTTTCTCATATACTGTATGTTCTAAATGATACCTCCTTGTCATTGAGAGTCAATACACATAACGAAAACAAAATGTACAGGTGGAACTTCTGTCCTAGCATCTATTAAGCTATAATTAACTACAGTGACTAGTTAACTGCCATGCATACTGTAGAGGAGTTACTTTTGAATGTGGATTGTGGATATGGGCGACCACAAATAACCTCACCACAGTAACAAGCTATATTCTATTATCATACATTCCTATGGATAACCCAGCACAAACGTTGCATTTTTTCATTTCATTATAGTAGAGTCAGAATAAAGAGACGCTGGCGAGAGAACAATTGTTTTGAGCTGGTATAGTATAAACAACGAAACCTGTTTCAAATAACATTAAATGCATGTGGAAATTGATAAAGTGAGTGTCATTCTTTAATTAATTTTAAAAAATGCAATTACTGTGGTAGAAGAGGAATAAAACATTCTCAGGATTTTCAGCTATAGGAAAAGAATCACCTTCAGGATGGAAACACTAACTTCACTTGAGTCATTATTTTATCCCTAATAGCTTTGAAAGCTTTAGATAGTAATTTGGTAACTTTACCTGAGCTTTTTTTTTTTTTTAAGTCAGTTAATCAGATAGTGACCTGTATTTTATATTATAGCTTAACACAGTAGATATATACAGTAGGAAGACCAACAATATAATAAATCTTCAAATAATAATAATAAAAAAAACTTATGATGGCAATGTGGTGCAAATTTATGATACAATTTGTTTCCTCTTTCTTTCCTTTTTCTTCCAGACTGTAATACTAAAATAAAATATAATATAATATAAAAAATAAATATGACATATATTTACTTTCAGGCTAATGAGTTATGCATGATTTTTTAATCATTTTTAAATCATGTACAACTATTCAAGACAAAACAAAAGTTACAAACATAATTGGCCTGCAGTTTGCATTCATTTGAAAATGTTACATAAATAAAATTCATTTATAAATATCTCTTTTTTATAAACATATAAATAGTTTTTTTTTTAACATAAATACATTTTATGCAGGAATGAAGTACATTAATGTACAGCAGCAGCGACAATATACAGCTTCACGCAATGTTTTACACCGTCCTCCGTCATCTTGGGATGTCATTGATGATGTGTGGGATTTTTATTTGACGTTTTTTGATGATTTGATGATTTTTTCCCCCATAGCAGTCAATCCTGGCAGTTTTCCGTACCGACAATCCGGGTCTTTTCATTTTATTTTTTAAGGCTTTCCTTAAAAGAAGAAAGTCAACATTGTCCCAAGCCTTATGCTCCTGATGTTACTCTAAAAGAGAGAGAGAGAGAAAAAAAAACAGACAAGAATGATTATTGTTAAGGCATGTAGATTTTCCGTAATGCATGCTGTCAGTCACATTTTGCCCGCATGATGTGTCTTGTGTGAGTCGTTATACAAATCTGTGTTTAAACATGCAGCAAGCATAAAAAAAAAACAAGGCCATACGATGATGTAATAATTGTTCACCTTACACTCTTACAGGTTTAGTGTTTAAGTAAGTGGAAGGTTTCTGGTCTGCTATATGTATTACAGATTACAAGGGTAGTTTTTTAGTTTTTTTTTTTTTTTATGGATAAAATCACATGAATTCATTTAGTTTTCAGCCTGTTTTGCTCACATAGGTCTTTAAACTTTCATCTTTGGATGATAAATAATGAAAAATAAAAGTGTGATGCTGTCTAGACATGTCAGGTTATTTGGCATCAACATCATTTACATATCTATATAAACAAAAAATGTAAACTTGAAGAGTTTTGTAAATGTGTGCACTTTGAATGATATAAACCCAATGAATGAGATAAACCTATAAAATAAACATTTCTAAAAATAACCATATGAAATGTTCATTAAAAGTTTCCATTTTCATTAGCTGTTAGACATTTAAGAAAAAAATTGCCTAAAAGTGAAATACAAACTTCGTAATGCATTTTTCCTTTAATCCCAGTGAGACCAAACTAAACACTATTTTGTATTCAATGACAAATTTCTGACGTACCAGGAGAGATTATTTGTGGATGGGTAATATGCTGGTTGGCAGCCCATGCCGCTGATGGTGCCTATTCTGTCCATCTTGTGTCCAAAGCAGCCGCTCCTGGTGGTGCTTCCTCCTTTTTTTGTTCCCGCCTTTTGTCTCCGTGAGCCATTCTGGTCATTTACGAAGCGTGCCCACATGCCCTTGGCGCGAGTGTCTGTGCGGAGTTCCCTCAGCAGTCGCATCCTACGTTCACCTGAAGCCAGAAAATCTGCCAGCTCTTCTCCAAGCAGAGCTTCCAGAGCCTGAAACACAAATATGCACATGCCAAGGTTTGTTTTTTCTTCCTTTTTTTAAACAGAATACAGGTCTGAATAGTGTTGAAGCAGGTAATGATGAGTCTGCAGATGATTTCATGTTCATGATTAAAACCAAACTGAGAAGCCCTGCAGACTCCTCCAGTAGAGTGATAAATGTACACCCTTGCAAATTAGGCAGAAAGAATGATTTGAATTGAATAACTACAATGCTGTACTGATCGCTGCACTGTACAGACTGCACATTAGAATAAATTCTACGCTAAGGATTAAAAAAGTGCTGACTTAAATGTTTTGAGCATCGCCTGCACCGATCCAGAGCATCTTTCAGCATTGTGGGTTCTCCACTTCTTTCGATTTATGTAATTTCAAGGACATTACATACACTAATTACTACATAATTAAGACAAATGATGACTTAAACTGTAGTACTGAAATATCTGCACTGAAGGATTTTTAATATGTGTCCTGTGAACAACTGAAAAACTTGTGCTTAAATAATTGTTGCTGTTTGGATGAAATCAATTTGTCAGAATATTGAAACACCCACTGTGTCTCTTGTTTGTTTTCCACTTTTTCCACTAACTTTTTTCTAAAAAAAAGAGGTCCTAACCCCAAACTCTCACCTTCTGCTGGCTTGGTGTTGTTGGTCTCGCCTCCATTCTGACCAATACAAGACTCATGATTAGTCCACAAGCTACCAGCTGCATGACATTCATCCTGACTTTCAATCAAGGAGCAATTCTCAGATTGAAAAAAAAATCAATGTAAGAAAATATCTTTCTCTGTTCCTCAAAGAGCTCCAGCTCTACTCTAAATCCCTGTGCTGCTCTCCTCACAGTTTTATAGTCTAATGAGGGTGATGTCATTTCAACCTGCGTAATGCTCTCTCACTCTCCTCCCTCCCGGCTTCCTTCCCTCCATCTTTCCCTCCCTCTTCTGTTCCTTCCTCACAACCATCATATCAATCACTCCCGCTGACCAATTTCCTTCTCTTTGACTGATCAAAGAGACTTGAGACATAGCACGTATACAGTGTTTCAATAAAATACGTTCAGGAGAAAAAAAAATTGAGAATCGATTCCTGAACTCCTAAATCAGTGAATAAAATAATTATTCTTTATTGATTTTACTGGCTACTACTATATTCTACTATATACAATATTCAACATAAAATGTTTGACATTGTGGGGAAAACTTTTAATACACAGACATGATTTCACTTGATTTTACTCCTGGAAAGGATGCTCATTGTGGAATTCCAAGCACATCCAACACTTAATAAAACACTAAATCCAAAACATTTGTGCTTTTTTTATTTAAAAAAAAAAAAGGAAAAGATTGTTTTATGTATATAATAAAACTGGTTGACTTTGTATAATTTAATAATTTATACTCTTGTTTAAATTTAAAGTGTCCACAGAATCTCTTTTCAAATGTAAGAGATTGAGATAAAAATCTGAGGAAAAGCTTAATCCTTAAAAAAAACTATATTAGTAATTTTGTGTTATTTATTTATTTATTTATTTATTTAAACTATGATAGGAATAATTTGGAACTTCATCACAAAAAGATACTAAGGGGGGGGGGATGGGGGGTGTAGGGGGTAGTAGGAGAGGGGTTGTCATGTGGTACACATTCTAACTACTAGGGGGCAGTGTGGATACACATCATGTCTGAAAGTTCAGGTGTTCATCTCAGGTGTTAACAGACCATACGTGGAGGAACAAGGAGATCAACAATAAAGACTTTCGGGATCTTACACAGAACCTAGTTGATCAGAGTTGGAATGGTTATGTGTTAAAACAGCACTTTCCATGCTTATGCATATTAGATGAAATGGTTCTTTTCTTTCAGACAAACAGCTCTCCAATAAGGCTTGACACTTTCACCTTTCATGCAACTCATTTGACCAGTAATTGTTCCCCTTTGCCTGACTATTGCTAAAGTCAATTTAGGAAATGTTATGTTTCCATAGAAATGTTTTTAAATTTAGATATATTGCAAAAGTAACAGAATGTGAAAAAAAAAAAAACAGAATCGTCATCTTCATCATCTATACTGCTTTATCTTGTATACATGGTCGCAGGGGCCTGGAGCCTATCCCAGGAGACTTAGGACACAAGGCAAACTCTATGCACACAGAAATCTGGAATCGAACCTGGCTAGGAATCGAACTGAGACCCTGAAGGTGCAAGGCGACAGTTCTAACTACTACAGCACTCTGCTGCCTTAAGAGCTGGATTGACAAAATGTAATTACCGTAGCTGTGTGTGTTTGTGTGTGTGTGACATATATACAGCTTACATATAGGGTGACCCTAAAATCTGGATCCACAGACATTTTTCATTAAATGAAACTTGATATTTTTCTTTTCATTTCAGACCCAAGCTGGGCTTTGTGTCTAACAATAGAAGATCAAATATAACCAGCCCTAATACAGCTAAACTTTTTTTTTGGGGGGGGGGGGGGGGGTCGCCTAACCCGGGGGTCTCTCAGATTCTGTAATCACTGTGGTAAAGTTAATTTGTATTGCAACCTTATGTTTCACTTCTCTTTTTTTGTTCCTCATGCTATCACTAGCACTAGTTTGGTTCATTTGGGAGCCATGATGCACTTACAGTAATACTTTTGTAAGAAAACTAAACAGTGATATATAACGTCACACCACTCCAAAGACACGCGGACTTTGTGTACAAGATAAATGAGACGCGGACGCTATGTGTGGGAAGCAGCTGGGTTCACTGCACCTACAGTACTTATGTGTCCCAGGCAAGGCAAGTTTACTTGTATAGTACATTTCATACACAGTGGTAATTCAAAGTGTTTTACATAAAAGAGAAGAAAATAATCATAAAATGAAATAGAATATAATCGATAATCAATGAATATTTTTTTACATTTAAAATCAAAATAAAACAGTTAAAAATACAAGATGTTATACATAAAATACAGTGCAGTCAGTTCGGATGTACAGTAGCACAGTGCTCACAGTGCTACTCTTGTTCTGTATAGGATTTTCTGAACTATGTTAGAACTTCTGAGACCACAGGTGTATGTGCAGTCAGAAGATGCACGAATGAAAATGACAGTATATGACACATACAGTACCCGTACTATGATAAGATGATGCAGTCAGGTACCAAACTGAAATTTAAACTGTTAAAGTAAGAGGCTGGTGATGCTGTAAACCGAAGTCTCTGGATTGTTTAGAATGTTTCTCATGATCTTCAACAATCTTTGTGACTAAAAATGTTTTGTGTAAAAACAAAACTTTTTTCTTTGATCTAATTTGCTGGCGGTGACTCACTAAGAAAAACACAATCAAAGTGTAAGTTTGCTATTTTTTTTTATTCAAACTCAGCCAGCGTATTATTAATACTAAATTACATACTTAAATTACCACGAACACAACTGCAGGCTGATTTATCCATTATGACAGAACTGTGGCATCGTGACAAACAAGCTGCCTAAAGAAATCTTTCCAAATACAATTTCATAGATTTTATTGTTCAACAATTAAAAGACTTTCAAGCCGAATAAGACAAACAGAATCAAAAGCAAGAAAGTGAGATCTGAAACAGATTTTTCGGTCATTAAAATAATGATTATGATGATAACGCTGACGAAGATCAGATCTAATAGACCCAGAGATTGTGATAAAAGTGTGTCAAATGCCCCAACCTCAGAATGTCAATCATCAGTCCTCTTGTGCTTTTGCTTGGATCAAAAGCCTAAGATAAAAGGACAACAGCAGCGCTCCTACAGTGTGCAGCTGCATGTTCTCTCGAAAAGAAGAGGGAAAAAAAAGGGAAAAAAATGAAACTGAAGAGGGGCTAAAAACGAACTTCTGGGGACAAGAATGAAACGTTTGCTGCTGCCACTCCAGTTATCAGCCCAGTTTCAGAGAGTAATTCAAGGGTTAATGGCAGAAACTTTGGTCAGCAAGAAAGTTTTGAAAGAAACAAATCCTCTATGAGCTTCTCCTCAAAATCCCAAATCGGTTCAACTTTACAAGGTGTGAATGCATGTTTGATGAAGCGACATTCCATCCAGGGTGTAGTCACACTTCATACACCAGTGGTCCTGGGATAGACTTTGGATCCACCACCGCTCTAACCAGGATGAAGTACTTCCTTAAGATAAATGATTGTTTATTTTTTTTTTTCCACTTTAAGAAACATTCTTACAACAAACCATAATTTGGCAATGTCACCTTTGATAAAAGAATCATCAGCATTGGCTTCTCACCAAACACCGCACAAATTTGGCCACCTTTAATGTACGTTTATGATGTAACATTTTATCATAATTTGTTTCATTTTGGTTCCATCTGGTTCTCTTTCAAACAGAGCTGTACTGATGGAGAGACTCTGACATGCATTGCTCTTTCAGTATGGAGGGGGGGGGGGGGCCCCCAAATAGCTGGTATATTTAAGCCTGGAGTCTTGAGGGCTTTATGGAAATAAAGGAACATGGGGGTAAATGAACTCCAGCTGATGATTTCACACACCAAGATGAAGATGGCACAAATTACGGAGACCAAATATATCTAAAATAAATAAATAATTAAATAAATAAAAAAACCAGCGAACGGCACTTGGCACGTGAGAGGGCTGAATTATCTGTTAATAGGTTTTTGTGAAAAGCTCTTGTTAATTCACAGTCTCGAGGAGATGTTTGGGGTTAATATAGAGCACGTTCTCCTGCACACAATGAAACCTGACAGGTTGAAATGTGGTGTTGATCAGCATGGGCATAAATGTGGGGCAAAAAACGTAATGATCACCAGGCAGCAGGAGCTTTGGCTCATACTGAATACACTGCCTGTGCTGAGCTGTCAGCCAGTCTCTTCAGCCATTCTCCAGCGTTTTGCATCTAAAATGAGCACGACCGCTTCAGCACACACACACAAAGCGACTAGTTTCTGTATCACGGTGATCGAGAGGTCATACGCATCGTTTATAAAAGCAGATGTGTGGTAGATGTGAAGAGCATAGGTTTTTTCCATAACGTATGACGATACCTCTTCATAAAATGATTACGGAGTGCGCTGAAATGGCATGCACCCTCGGAAAAACCCATTACCTTCAGATAGAATAAGATTCTCCGCAATACTTTTGACAGATTTATTTTTAAAGAGAATAATCGTTCAGGTCATGTAGTGTATTATGTTATATGAGAGGAACACACTTCTGCTTGTACATATGTAAGAATTGTCACTTCTCCAGCTGAATGACGGTGCTGCGTAGTGTTTGGACATGAATTTGGAAAAGTGGAAGAGGAGAACATTGTGTTATCTAATTTCGGAATTGATCTGTCATGTACATGAAATATTATCTAATCTAAATGAAGTCTAAATTCTTAAATCTAATCTAAAATCATTGATCAATAGAAAAATGATTCGATGTAAGATTTTTCAACAAAGTCCGACAAAGTTCAGAGCTATTCAGTGTCAGTTCCTGATAAACTGAAATCGAAATTAATGTATGTGCTTTGGTGCTACACAATTCCAGTCACTTATACAATCTGTCCACCAAATATGCAGTAAGTGAGCAGGTTAAGGGAGGGTTTGTCAAAGAAGCAACCAAGATGTCTAGTGTAATGTTGAAACGGATGCTCGTGCCACTGCAGATGGTTATCACAGGGTAACAAAGCAGTGCAGCCAAAAATGTCTAATTTAGGTTACAAGTTTGGAGATTTATAATGCAAAATGACAGTAAAATCCGTTCCACATTCCAGGTTTGAACATTACAAAATGCAGAATGTTTCAAGCGGTGTAAAAATGTATACACACACCACTGTAGCTAGAATAACTAAAAGCCAGAGATTGCAAATTATTTTTGTAACAGAACATAATAGAAGATTATTTTGTTTTGTTGTCACCCAATGTCTATTTGACTTTTTTTTCTTTTACTTTCACATTAATTAAGCAAATATTTAAGACATTGTATAATTACAAAAGTAATTAACATGGTTCAGTTGTCAATTTAAAAAAATCTTTATCTTAAATGATGTAGTGTGTAGACAAAACTGTCTCATTTGTCTCATTTCTTAAACAACCTTGTCAGAAGACATATCCTGTGGTCGTGGCAAAGATGTTACTTTGTTTTAGAAGAGACAAATTATTGCCCTGCATGAAGAAAAGAAATCTAGCAAGGAGAGTGCTGAAACTACTGAAATTGGGTTAAGAACTGTAAAACACATTATTAAAACCTGGAAGAATGATGATGAACCATCATCTGTGAGGAAGAAATGTGGTCGGAAAAACATCCTGAATGAGCGTGATGGGAGTTCACTTAAATGCTTAGTGAAATCAGATCATTAAAAAACAACAGTAGAACTCACATCTATGTTTAACAGTGAATGCAAGAGCATTTTCACACACATGATGCAAAGAGAACTCAAGGGATTGGGAATAAACAGCTATAGACCCCTAAGATAACTACTTGTCAGTGAGGGTAATTGAAAAAATGCTTCAGTTTGCTAAGGAGTGATGGTGCATCATGCCTGATGCCTATAGTACAAGCATGTGGTGCAGTGTTATGATCTGGGGCTGCTTTTGTTGGTCAGATCCACTACCTGAATATACTGAATATTCTACAATTTGATGAAAGAATTGAAAAATTCATCAGGTTCAAAATTCTGAAAGTGTGAAAGAGTCCAGACTTTGAGAATCTTTGGGATGTGTTAGAGAAGGCTTTAACCAGTGGTCTGACTCTCCCATCGTCTATACAAGATCTTCGAGAGAAATGAATCTGCATACAGATTACATTGCATAAGCTATATAAAACGTATATGAAAGTTTGAACATAAGTTTGGATTTATTTTCTCATTGTAGAACAATACTGGAGAATTATTTTAAAATATGAAATAATAGATTATTAAAATTATGAAATAATGCATATGGCATTAGGTATTTAATTGACAACAACAATAACAGTCAGTTGTTATTTTAAGACATGACGACGCAATACTTGCAAGAACAGTATTGTCAAGTGCATTTGCAAAACCCATCAAGCACCATAATGAAACTGGCTCTCATGAAAACCGTCCCAGGAAAGGAAGACCAAAATTTATCTTTGTTGCAAAGTTTTAGAGTTACTGTATCAGCCTCAAAAATCACCAATAAAAAAAAAAAAAAGGCTTTACAGAGCAGAAGTAGCAGACACGTCTCAGTATTAACTGTTCAAAGAAGATTATTGCATAATTTTTCATTGGAGAACAATTTCATATTAATTCATTTTCTCGGCTGCTTATCCTGTTCAGTGTCACAGGAAGCCTGAAGCCTGTCTCAGGAGACTTTGGGAACGAGACGGGGTACATCAATCCATCACAGGGCACACATATATCCAGAGGAAACCCACCATTTGATCTTAAACAGAAACGTGGCGAATGAATCGAACCTTCAACCTCGGAGGTATGAGGCCACAGTGCTAACCACTCAACATTTTATTTTTATTATTTGAATTTACCAAGTGAGTGCAACATTTGCCTGCTGTGTTTGTGAGTGTGTCATAACAGATTTTCTCCACTCTTCCTTTCATGAATTAAAGAATAATGTCCATTTTTCCAGTGACATCAGAAAGGATATTTGAGAGAATTTTGTCTTGTCTTTTTTTAAGACTTTGACCACGAATGCTGTTTTTTTTTGTGTTTATTTTTTAATATGCCTCCTGTCTTTTATGTGGTGGAGTGCACTGTAGGCTGACATGTTGGGGGTGCTGAGTGGTGCACCGAGACGGACGGAGAGGTGTTGTGTGTTCCGGAGAGGTCCTTGCTGTGCTAAGTGCTTCACCACAGATCCAATGTCTCTGTTCTTCTTTTTGGGGTTAGTTCAAGACAAACTACAAGCCTGTTACAGTCCTATAAATAACTGGTTTATTAGCCCTGGGATTTTAATGCCTTTTACACGCCACTGCTCTGAAAGCTTTCCCATGTGGAGCTGTTCAGCATGCCGATCTCTCTCTCTCTCTCTCTCTCTCTCTGTGTGTTTGTATATAACATGAAACACATGGGACAACAAGACCACTGTGATATTTCCTCTATCCGCTATTCACACCATCTCTCCATCTCTCCTTCAGTGAAGAACACATCTCCCTCCTGTACAGACCAAATGACTGCCAGTTATCTGCCTATTTAATTGGTCTTAATAAATGTTCTATCACAGCAGCTCTGACAGCAGTACAATTGCAATCTGCAATCACATATTTAAATGAATGCACTTGCTCTAATAGGTTTCTATAGTGACAGCTCATTCACAAGAAATAGACCTGAATGAAATGGTTATGAATGGAATGACTTGCTTCAGTTACTGTAAATATCACCAAGATGAAGAATTAAAGGAAACAGCGGTTGGTTGATGGGAACAGTGGTTATTAATAATGTGAGCAGAGGATCTGGGCAGATCAGTGCAAAACAGTCACTTTTAAAATAAAAGTCCATGAATAAGTCAAAAAAAGCCATGACATGTAGCAACAAAATTAGAATCTGGGTAACACTGCTGATGTGTTTTTGTCTCAGTGGTTACTGGCCACCTTATTGGGGATCACTGTATGGGGAATGAAGCCCTACACTGCCAAGCTGGCACCATCTGCCTCCTTATCTGCTCCAGCTGACCCTGCACTTTGACCTCAGCCTCCTAGTGTAACAAGCTGGTATATGTGAATTAAAGTATTTTTCTATAGTATAATGTATGTGTGACAAATAAGTCACGCCCCGAGTTACTCCTTAAAAGTAAAGCCTTTATTTTGTCACATATACATTACAGCAAAGGGAAATTCCTTCCCTTAAAGCAACGTTCCCATACCGGGAGTCGAACCCGGGCTGCCTGGGTGAAAACCAGGAATCCTGACCGCTAGACCTTCTTGCGCAAGGAAAATAAAAGAGAAGCTGGTAAGGCTCTACTGTTTATAGCTTAATGAGATCAGGAACTAATTTGTTGCAGTTTTCAGAAAATGATTTATAAAAATATTCTTTAATAAATGGAAATGGGTGGCATTGTTGTGTAGTAATTAGGACCTCTAGGGTCAAGGGTTCATGTGCTTGGTGGGTTTCCTCCATGTGCACTGGTTTCCTCCCACTTCAAAGATATGCAGATTAGGCTAATTGGCATGTCCAAATTCCCTGTATTGTGTGTGTGAATGTGTGATTGTGAGCCCTGCGAAGGATTGACACTCCATCAAGGGTGTACCCCACCTCGTGCCCCGAGTTACCTGTGATAGGATGCAGACTTCATGTTACCCTGTACAGGATAAGCGGTACTGAGCATGAGTGAGTAAATGGAAATGATTTATTTGTTTCAAATTGTATCAAGTCACACTATGACTGTGACTTTACTTCCTGATGTGAAACTTCACTGTGTTCATTGTTGAATGTGTTACTGATGTTGTTAACATTAGTGTTCAGTGTGTGTTTTAATGAGACATCACTTCAGTCTGAGAGCCATGTCATGAAACAGTAATAAAACATACTCTTAGGTCATCCTCTATTCCAGGATGAATATGGACTTAGCTCTGGATGGTATGGAGCGCAGTCTGGATATAATTTCGTAGTGGTCTGGTTGCAGAACTTTATACTAACGGTAATGACACATGTTCTTCATGAGACTCTCACAGGACTAAAAACTAAAACTCACACTTCATGTCATGTTTTACCGCTCTCACAGAGTTAGACAAAATAGTCCCCCAGTATGTCTTTCAAAAGTCCAGCAGCATAGATATATCCTATCATCACGCACTGAGTATTTTATACATGTTGATTGATGACATTTGCATACCTAGCAGTGGAACAAAGGCTACTTTTGCTCTAGTGGCAGTAGCAGTGATGTCGCTCTGCTAGGCTCTGCTGTCTGTGTCTGGGTGGCACATGTCCCTGCAAAACTTAACACAAATGGAACATATTTGAGGGGTTGAGTCATCTTGTGAAAAGAAGTGCAATAACGCGTTTGCGGCTTTTGCAAAAAAGGTCTCGGATTCACTCACAGGGATGGAGTGGCACATGACGTCAATCAGCAAATCACACAAATAGATACAGTATTTAAGGAACATTTTGTCTGAAAATAAGTTGTTCACAGTGTACTGTTTATTTCAAATGTACTGATTAGAAGCCATCTGTATAGTTTATTAGAATATGTTTTTATAAAGCACAATAAAACTCAGGGCAGCTCAGTGGCTTAATGGTTAGCATGGTCACCTTACACTTCCAGGTTTTTTGCACCTTGGGTCTATGTGCATGAAGTTTGTATGTTCTCCCCATGTTTGGCAGGTTTCCTCCCACAGTCCAAAGACATGAATGTGAATGTGTGAATGTGTGTATTTGTGTGCACCCTGCAATGGATTGGCACTCTGTACATGGTGTACCCTGACTCGTACTCCCAATCTCCAGGGATCGGCTCCAGACCCCCGCGACTCTGTATAAAGATAAATAGATAAAGTGAGTGAGTGAGAAACATTTTTGTTTACCTGGAATTGCTCATTTCTGGATCACTGTAATTAATAACAAAAAATAGCAAACTGATGAATACAAATCGTAAGGTGCTACAGGAAGGTGGCACAGTGGCTTAGTGGTTAGCACTGTCGCCTTGCACCTCCAGGGTCCGGGTTCAATTCCTGCCTTGGGGTCTGTGCGCATGCAGTTTGCAGGTTCTCCCTGTGCTTGGTGGGTTTCCTCCCACTGTCCAAAGACATGCAGATTAGGCTAAGTGGTGTTCCCAAATTGCTTGGAATGAGTATACAGTGTGTGCTCTGCAATGGATTGGCACTGCATCCAGAGTGTAACCTGCCTTATGTCCCAAGTCTCATGGGATAGGCCCCCGTGACCCTGTATACAGGATAAAGTGGTATGAGTGAGTAAGGTCCCACAGAAAATAGATCTTTCACCTTCTAAAAAAAAAGATCCAGCTTTACATTCTACGTAGAGTTCTTCCTCATTATTACTTGTGTGTGGTGATAAAAAATATGCTGAAAAAATACCAATATTTTGCTACCATGAAGCTAGATTTTTTGTATAAGCTCAATATTTTGTCAGTATTTATCTTCATTAGTAAAATAGACATAAAGGTGGAGTCATCAATCCTGAAGAAATATTGTTAATATTTGAACTCAAACATTTCTAACACCACCAAAGTTGCATTCAGAGATATGGTAGAATCAGAAGCATCTACTGTATTGAATTTAGGGAGTATTGACACTGGTAAATTCTCATGGTGAATAAAAAAGTCTGCATCTAACAGTCACAAATTCCACCAGAGATGAGCAGTAGCTAAAAACTAGTACAGTTATATAAGTTGATATAAAGACACAAGCCACCACAGTAAGTCTTACAACACACTTCTGTCAGCACAAAATAAGGCTAGTCTGTCTAGCTGAATAGTGGCATCCCAACCTTTGTCACTAAGACCACCTCTCAGTGGGAACAAGGTTACAGAAGTCTCTAGTAATCCACTGGAGTCTGATGTAGCCCAGTTTATTTTCCAGAGAGCAGACATTGGACAACAGGATGGATGGGAGAGCTAAGCTTTTAGCCTAGCATGGACCCCAGCTCACTTGCCGCACTTCCGCTTTGTCCCACACCTCTGGCGACGTACCCTCACATGCTCCCCTGCATCGGGTGACGACCAAGGTCTGGCGGACTGCTACCTAGCATACCATTTCAAATTGTACATCGACAATCGGCAATAAGACCTTATGTACAGACAATAAACAAGATCTAACATTTAACCCAACAGGAACGTGGCACCTGATGTTAAATAATGATGATATATTGTGAATTACAACAAGTTGTCAATACTTTGAAGCTAACAAATTTGGATGACCTAAGCTAGCACAAAATGATACGGATCTGTTGGTTATTAACTTTATTGCTACCTGTTAAGCAGGAACAAAGAAACCTCTTCACCACTTTTCATGCCTTTGCTCATGGAGGTCTTTCTACTGTTGAAATGCAAACCGTGGAAAAAGACTGGTTAGGAGTACGCTCCATTTGGCCAGCTAGATCTAGATCTACAGTAGGTCCAGTGTCTAGCACAGTTTGTAATTCACCTAAACACAATCACTGAACCTGGTATTTAACAAATTAGTTGAATCAGCTGCGTTTAAGCAGAATAATCACCTGGACCTGGACATTGGTCTTCCAGGACTGGAGTTGAAAAACCTTGATTTACAGTGTAGTGTAGTGTCCTGTACACAGGGTCACAGGGGGCCTGGAGCCCATCCCAGGAGACTTAAGGCACACGGCAAGGTACACACACTTAAATTCACACACTATGGGCAATTTGGGAACACCAATCAGCCTAATCTTCATGTCTTTGGACTGTGGGAGGAAACAGGAGTACCCGGAGGAAACCCACCAAGCATGAGGAGAACATGCAAACTCCATGCACACAGACCCAGAATAGGAAATGAACCCGGAACCTGGATGTGCATTACACACATTTGTTTCACAGGTAAAAGCTCTTTATGTTGTTTACATTTGTATTTATGGTATTTGGCAGATGGTCTTACCCATCATATATCCTGATTTAGCGTAATAGCTAGTCTAATTCGGTATCATCATTGCAGAAGTACTGTAAAAGCCCCCACCAAATTAGAAAATTACAAATTACACAGCAGAGCATCTGGATGTAAAATGAGAATTATAGTGGACCTGAAACACAATATTGTGGTATGCCCTGTAGACTGTATGGGTGTTTCACATTGCTAAACTGGTGACAATGATCTTACATGTTAGCAACATTTGCTCATCTGCCTCATAAACCTTAAACACTGAACTTGTCTAGAAATGGAGCTGATCAACTTCTAATGAACTGAGTTTTATTTTTAACGTGTGTGTGTGTGTGTGTGTGTGTGTGTGTGTGTGTGTGTGTGTGTGTGTGTGTGTGTGTGTGTGTGTGTGTGTGTGTGTGTGTGTTTTTGCTGTAATGGTGGACATGAAGTCACACAGATGGAATGATGTCATCCTTAATGACAAGTCTGAAATCCACAGCACCACGCATTGCCTTTGAAGTGGAACTTTAATTCCTGTGATGGGTTTGTTCACTTATTCAAAGAATTATTACTAGACAGAGAATACAGTCATTTTTCTAACATCTATTTTTCTTTTCACTTTGGCAAAAGCCAGTGCTCTTTGTTTTGCATGAGCTAGTTGATGTGGCAGGTGCTTTTATATATTTTTTACATGCATGCTTTATATATATCATTTTAATTATAATGTATATAGGCTATATAAATTTACTTGAAAGTTCTTCTGTTGTTTTTTAGTTCATAGATTCAATACGTTTTTATTTTACTAAATGTTCCCATATTTTTATTGACTGTTTCTATCTTATTCAGTACTTTTTATTTCATCATGGAGAAACAAAGATTTTTCAGAATTACACAAAATCAATACTCAAGTAAAAGTACTTGCCTGTAGTCTAGTGCAAGAAGTACCTCTTAAAAAGTATTCGTTCTAAAATGTACATTCATTACAAAAGCTCTGCAAAGAAACTTGTTTTGTCTGGATATCTCACTCTCTCATTCTCTGTACCACTTAATCTTAACAGATTTGCGGGCGGCCTGGAGCCTATCCCAGTGGCATGGGGTGGTGTATACCCCTTAGGAGAGGGTGCCAATGCATCACATGGCACACAAGCACACACACTACTCTGCATGTCTTTGGACTGTGCAAGAAAACGGGAGTACCGAAGTATTTTAATCAGACCTGAAGCTGATGATGTTAATAACATAAATGTATAAGTCAGGAATCTAAAATGTCCAACAAGTCCAAAATTTTTAACCAGAATGAAAGTATAAATTATTAGTCAATAAATATACAGTTCATTGGCTGTGTATAAAAGATGCTTTATAAGTCCATAAAACCTTTGTAGGCATTACAAGAGATAAAATATAAACCATCAATCACTTTGTTGGGCTAACCAATCTGCACTTTTATAATGGCCCACAAGCATTTCTGTACATAAGGATTGGTGGAATTGTTTTGTCCTGGGCCTCCCCACATAGAGTAGCTTAGGTTATACTATAGATTGGAACATCAATGCACCTTTGTGTGTATTTGTATTTTGTAACTTGCCACCTCTGTAGAGGAAACAACAGAAGTATATTTTTTTCTGTGCTAAAGACCACAAAACATACATACATATATTACATATTGCATGACAGACCAGTTTTCAGATGGGGAAAAAATTTTTTATGTCCAAAGTCAAAAGCATCTATATTTCTATTTCTATAGAAACACACATATGCATATACAGGTGCATTTGACTTTGTACATTAATTTATTCCTCAATTTCTCAAACCATGGTTTTTGCACATTAATTACTGACGCAATTTGCACAAGAACTTTTTATTTGTTGCTATTACAGTACATTGCTATTGCCCTATCATCCGGAGATCGCTGGTTCGAATCCCGGGTGATGCTGTAACCTCTCGCAACCGGAGGCCTAGTGCGAGAAAAATGCAGTCGGTCTTCGCCCTCCCGGGTGAGTTGTAGTAGTAGCCTTAATGTGTGGCAGCCCCCAGTGACAGGGAGGAATTGGACACGACTAAATTAGGGAGAAAATCGGGGGAAAATCCAAAAAATAATAAAATAAATAAATAAAAATTAATGTTTACTGCAATTATCATCTTGTGGACAATTTATTTGCAAATCGAATGTAGCTCTGTGTACTTGTCAGCTCTACATTTTCACAGTGTATTGCCTTGTGTTGTGTTTGCACATTTGCACGAGTACATTTTATGTTGTTTTTTTTGTCTTTTAATAGAGCTCTTAGCTAGTTTTCTCAAATTATGGTGTTAATTTTTTTGTCTTAGCTAGTTAGCTAATTAGGTGTCTTAGCTAGTTTTGTTAATTTATGCTGTTAATTTATGTTGTATGTAGCACCTTGGCTCCCAGAAAGAACATTGTTTTTTTCACTATGTACTGAACTGTATGTGGTTAAAATGACAATCAAAGTCTACTTGACTTGATTTAAAACCCTAATAGTCATATTAATAACCTTCAAAATCACTGAGCTTAATTTACATTTTAATTCATTTACTGAACAAAGTGAGTAATGTACAGTATCTGCTAAAATGTATGCCATTTGATATTAAAGTTATGGCACCTTCATAACGCCACTTACACAGCTCATAACTTTTAAAGGAAATACAACAACATAAAGGATTTTAAAGCTCCTGCAGGTCAAAAAGAGTTACAAACCATAAAACTGAGCTAAATTTGAGAAACACAGCCTAGTTGCAGGGCACAAAGTTCAGTTTAAACTGAATCATATATAATTAAGGGCATTAGCAGATCAAAATATACTCTGTAAACCTGAATAAGTTGGCAAAATTCAAAAAAATTTGGTACTCAGTTACATCAATTTTTTAAAGTAATGATGTTGCAATTTTAAGTAAACAGAACTATTAGTTTTTGAGTTTGTTGTTCATATTAATCGTTTTTTACTTGCATTATTGAATAGCCTAACCAATACTATTCAATAGCAATTCATTTTCTTTTTAGTTCTTGCAAATCAAATAAATTGTTGCTCCTAGCAATTGGTTGCCAAGGAAGACAATCCGGCCTGCACACAAGCTTGATACAGGTTTTACGCAAGGAGATATAGTTCATTTCAAACATTTTAACACATTAACTTTATTTGCTTATCCAAGAATTTTATGATGTTGTTAAATGCAGATTTAAAATGTTGAAAGATTTTTTGAAAAATGTTGACCTGCAACACTTCATCTACAAAAAGTATTAAATGTAAACTTAAAATACAGCCAGTGAAAAAAAGCACATAGCCTCATTTTACAAGTTGATTACATTTTTCAAAGATTTCTCCGTCTATTCAAAATTATAAATTGACTTTTTAAATCAGAAAACTTGCATTTGAGAAGTAGAATATATGTAAATTCATCATACACAGTATCAGGAACAGACACATCTTGTTTATCTCGTTTATTCATGATATTTATTTTTAGTTTTTAATTTAGCTTTTGTTATCACTTACCCTATTGGTTCATTAAAGTCAATTCTCTGAATTTTTTTTTCACTAAGTAGGTAACTAACCAGGAAATATAGTCCATTTCACACTTTGTAACACATTAACTTTGTTTATCCAAAGAATGATTTCCTCTGACTGATGTCACTGAACTGGGAGGCTTGGGTGATTTGTATTAGTATTATTATTATTGTTATTATTTTTGCATTAATTAAACAGACACCAGTATTACAGCAGTGTTTTGAGGAGGATATTATTATGAATTATAAAAATTGATCCAATTCAGTAAAAGAGGTTTAATGAGGAAAATGTTATAGGTGCCAGGCTCATCTAAATACAGTAATCATCAATAATTATTTAAAAAATATTTATATCAGTTTATATTGCCAATATAGCTTCAGTGTGTCTTTGTCTTACCTATTTCAGAACTTGTGATCGATGCTCGCTGAGACCTGGTGTAACATTTGCAGTGACATCAGTGATGGCGACGCTTTGGAGTTCGGGGAGTCGCAGGTTTTCATTTAGTTTGATTTAAGTGGCAATAAACAGGCTGCAGCAGACCGTAGAAGCTCTCACAGTTTGTATACATTTGAAAAAACCGCACTGCAAACACATTGTACCTGAGCGTCCATGTTGGCCTGAAGTCCTCGACGTTTATAAAACATTTACAAATCCGAATCGGCTGTGTGTTTTTTTCCCCTCCGTAACGGTTTTGATGTTCTGCATGGGTTCGTGCGCACACTGTGGTTCTGTACACGCAAAACTCTGTCTGTAAGCACAATAAGAAACAGATACAGACTCGACGAGTTTTCTTAAACTGCATTTTTTTTATTTCCACTTTAAACACTTTAAAATGATCATTTATGAATACAGATGTTCATATAGTGACATGTTTACGTAAGGGAACTTAACGAATCCACATGAAAATGTATTTTATCATTTCTAAGTGCATTTCTAATTTATTTGAAAATGTGAATCTTCCTAATGGATTTCATGACCTTCTTTTCTTTTTAAGATTTCTATTAGAGATTGTCCTGATACTACCAAAACAATGCAAGGCTTTAATACAAGGTATATGATTATCATCAGGAACTATTAGGTTTAAACTTCTGAATGATTTTTGAAAATGCAATATTTGTAGTTATTTAAGACTTACCACATACTGTGTGCATGGACTTGCACGTTGTGTGTGTGTGTGTGTGTGTGTGTGTGTGTGTGTGTGTGTGTGCGTGCGTGCGTGCGTGCGTGCGTGCGTGTGTGTGTGTTTAAGAACTACTTATTGAATATTTGATTATGCTGCTTTAACCCAGGTTTTACAGCAGGCAGGGGTTAACCACAATCCTGGGTTTAATGGGAAAAGTTTCGAAACCAATATTGCTACAAACAAATTTCTGCCAACAAGATTTGTACATGCTATAAATTATGAAAACCTTATTATTCCTGTGATACCCACCAAATGATGTTTCGATAATTAAATCATTCTTAACATCAGTCTACGCCGCTTCCTTGTTCACTGCCAACTCTGCCGTGGCACGGGTCAAACCCCAAACTGCCAAACAGCAACCCAGAGACTAAACCTCATGAACCACCACTAACCACTTCCCAACTTTATGTGTGTACTGTATAATGATGAGCCATGCTTCAAGTCATCAGAAAGAACACAAGCACTGATGAAGGAACAGTGAAACATTACGAGTAAACAGAGGAACAGTAAACAATAACTTAAAAATGATTCTTCTCCTGACAGTCAAGTGGGGGAAAAAAGCACTTCACAAAATAAATTCTTTAATAAAGATTTAGACAAGATCTAGACATCCAAAGACTAAAGCCCTTAACATGGCCTGACACAAGGTTCACAAGTATGCGCAAGTACACGAACACAGACGCTTCGAGCTACGCAAGTCCGGTTACACGCATCATTGCACTTGTGTGTCCCCAGAAAAAAAAGAATGAGCTGCAGCCTCAGCATCGCCACTGAGGGCAATATACCATGAAACAACATAAAAAAGCTGACCTTTTCTTCTTAGCTTAACTTCCATTTGGAAATGTTTAGAACTGGAGTCCTTATTCAGTCTGACATCAAAGTTTCTTATGGACATATAAGCATTGCAAAAGGAAGCAGGACCAACCAATGAAAAGGCGGATCCATGAGAATAGTGTAGAATGGAAAATGGAAGAGAAAAAGAATTAAAAGCTATTTTAGAATGGCAGCAATTTTTTTACTTGGATAATATTAGATTTGATTCATCATTGAACAATGATGTCATTGAACATCATTTGGTGGGATCTGGGATTAAATGCAGATGTCTTCGGGAAATATTGCCAATTAACATACACTCTCTGCGCTACATTTTGCCAATGTAACTTTATATATTGGGTTGACATTGACCAGACGTGTGTGTGATTTTGTCCAAACATCGTCTGGTGGACATTTTCGATTAAATGTCGACGTCTCGGCGGCATGATGCGGATGCTTGTCAGACATTAGAAATAGGAGCCAGACATGCCCTCTGAGGCTGACATCGGCGATACATATGTGTGCGGTTTGGGACCATATCCCCATGTGTCTTATTTATTTATTTATTCATTCCTTCTATGCAATCCTTTATTGTTTGGAAACAAAAAGATGATGCTGTAAAACCTGCTTATGAAAAGACCTAAGGAGCCAAACCTGAATCGTATTAAGGAATTGAGTCGGCATCATTGAAAAAGTGACAAAATTCTAAATTACAACTAAGAACTAAGACAGAGAATGTTATCCACCTAAACCCGTAGTTTCACATGGGGAAATTCTGTTCTTTTTGATTTGGTGTTCTGTCAATAGTTAAATGGTGCTAAATGGTGTTCTTAGCTGCATCGACCAAGCCATGCTGTGGATATTAAGAGTCTACACACCAGTTAAAGTGGCAGGTTTTAATGATGTAAAAAAAAAAAACACACACACACACACACAAAAAAAAAAAAAAACTTACGATATTTTTTCGTAACCAAACAAAATTTAAGCAGAAACTAAGAAAAACTTTTTATTAAAAAAATTTAATAATAAAAATAATCAAATAACCTGGCAAAATTTGCAAAGGTCCACACCAGTGTAATGGAGCATCCGATTGTCCTCTATACTAATCAGATTCAGTTTCAAAAGTAACATCATCAATTAAGTGATTATAAAAAATAAATATATAATATTTTAATAAATATTTTATTAAAATAAAAATGATCAGCTATTACTGTATTTTCTCTCCTGCTCTTTTCACTAAACTCCTGAAGCCATGGTCCACCAAGAGCCTACAAAGCAAATACAGGGTATCATCAATGAAAGGAATAGATTAGGAATTGGGTACAAAGTACTTTCCAAAAACACTGTGAAAACCATCATCAATAAATCGAGAAAATAGGGCATCCTTTTGAAATGACCAAGAATAGGATGTCCCTGCAAAATTGGTAAAAGGACAATAATGTGCTTATCAGGGGAGCTGCCAAGAGACCTACAGAAACACTAACGGAATAAATGAAGGCAGGAACTGCCACATAAAAAAATATTCTCAATCATTTGGCAAAATGTGTTATAAGACCCAAGTGAATCTAAAATTAAGGGTATAAATCGAAATAATGTGTTCAATACAAAAACAAGAGAGCTTATCACTCAAAGAGCACCAAACCCATGGTGGTAGCAGCCTCATAGCAAGTCTCAGCCATTTATGTACACTAACGCCTCCAAATAACTAACCCACTTTGAACTGATCTTGGAAGCTGCATTTGTTTAGAAAGTTCAAATGGATTTTACCTTTTACTGCTGCACTCATGCAACTCAGGAACTTCATATGGCTATTATATACTAATAATATTAATAATAACAACAACAATAATAAAAACAAAGCGTGGTAGTAAAAAAATAAAAAATAAAAAATAAATAAATAAAACCCGCTGCCCAAATAGCTGCTTTAAAGAAATTTATTAGCTAACCAAAGTTAGTCAGCTAAAAATGTTCATTAGAGGCAACTGCTCAATAAGAATTGAACCTAAGTATAAGTTAGCAAGTTAGCAACTTAGCTTACATAAAATTGTCATTGCAAATGATTTCTCCTAATTGCCTGTAACCATGACATCATCTCTTGGCTTGAAAAGGTGTCTGATTCTGTAAACTTCAGTAAAAAATGAATAGGTTTATGAACACCTAACTACAAATTGCTACAGTTTACAAAATTACCCCTTGACCTTTTGACTTGTTCTCAAAAATGACAATACTCTCTTTCTGCAAAGATGAGGTGCCACTGATCTCACGGTGAAGTGTCTCAGGCAGGAGTACCACAGCAATTTGAACAAGTGTGTTAATATAAACTTTAAATTTGTTATATCATTGGACCAATCAGAATTCAGACTTGTACACCACAATAGTGTAAACATTTATACTTTTTTGAAGAGTTTATTACAGACTGCGAAATTTGTGTCTGTATTTAATCTTTTAAACCTCAGTTTTTACAGGAGGAAAGACCGAAGCATCTGGAGGTTAACCATAATTTCAGTTTGGCCAGTTTAATGGGCCGCGGTTCACCTCCGCCATCTCTCGTTCACTGCAAAGAGTGTTGAGGCATTTTCACGGAAAAGCACTTTGCAACGATGATGAACAAATTTCCATTGGGTTTCCTCGAGACCTTGGTTCTGTTCTTGAGGAACCCTGATGGAAATTGGGTAAAATGATTAGTGCTTAATGGTGGGCCTTGACGCGTTACTTGCAGGTGTTACTTCAGATCAGTTATTAAAGTTATAAAAGGGTTCAGACGAATCCTGGATGTTGTAGTCGTTAAATGGCTTGCTGTTTCTGCAAGTTGCCATGAGATCTTCTTTTCCATGAGGAGAATTTTACCACTCGTCCTCTCTCAGTGTCTCACAACTAATTTGTGTCTCTTGATGCTATAAAAGGTGCTTCTGAAAGGTTATGTTCTGGGTGTGAGCTGGTTTCCCATCTTTATTTAATCCTTCATCAATTTCAAAGCAATTTTTGACATTAATGATATATTTTGTAAGGAATGAAACAGGGTGGTGTAATGAAGCTTGAAGTAAATTGGGGTGACTGTTACCAGCAGAAGTAAATTATTTTCTTATAACAACAAATATCAATAATATTTTATTCTTTAGATACTAAAACTGAATACTAGCCAATGAGTAAATTTGTTATTCACTGGTGGATGTCATGTAGAACATTTGATCTGTTCATAGACATAATTCTTCAGAACATCATATCCACAGAGTGTACATGTACACCACAAATAATTAACTTCTGTACTGATGGGAAACCTACAGATACAGTTTTACATAACAAACACAAAGAATTAAGATACCTTTATTGTTAAATAAATATTTCCTTATGTAAAACTTTACCACATCAACTATTTTTAAAATCTGTTTATGTGTAGTTTCTACCATAGATGTCCCTGTGAATGAACAACCATATTAAAATTAAACAATGATTTGTACTGTGAAAGCCGACAATAATCTTTAGCCTGTTAGTAAAAGACAGTGAATGTAATTTTTGGTGCTTTATCCAGTATAGGTAAAAATATAATTTAGTGTGTGATCTATATTCTTCTTCAATCATTTCAGTTAAGAAATGAAATTAAAAATAGGAATATATAAATAGAAAAATATTAATCTGAGTGTTGTTTAAGCATCATTATCAGGTAAACAGAATTATTCAGTTATTCATGTGAAAATAAAACCCATAATTTTTTAGTTATTGGATATTCCCACTCAGGTTTTTTTCAGGTTCACTTCACCCAAAAAAAAAAAAAAAAAAACATGTCTTCCTCATTAATGGCCTGAATCTTGGATGACTTCACGTAGCTGGTCCTTTCTGTCATTTTTGGGGTTCATATGTTCCATGAGTCACATAGGATCCTGACAATAGCTTTAACATCTCAAGGTCCTATTGCCACATTTTTAGCAGGCGAGCAAGCAGGGAAAAAATGGGTTGCCATCCCATATGTTTTGCCAACACTGTAAATACTGCGAGAACGGAAGAGGAACCTTTGGGTGACCGGGTGAGTGGATGGCTATAAACCCTCGAGCCGTCCATTTTACAGGACATAGAGACGGACCTCTACAAACTTTTCCAAATTATTGCCATCATTTGTCATCACATTAGTTGCTGGCTGCACTCCGGGGAAGCTGCAGTTGATTTTTTAGACCGCCGAAACCAGGATCAGGGTCGAACCCCGGACCAGTTGGCACTGACAGACCCAAAGCAGTTCAACCGCAGCGGGACTAAAAATAGTGTCTCTTAGCTCACAGGAAAAATTAGCCTTGCACTGTGCGTCTTTTTAGCGACCTCGTCTTTGGCTCTCTTGAGAATGCATTGGCCTCTGAATACATCAGTCAAGATTGCTTAGCGTTGAACCATGGTTACTAGGGCTGGGGTTCAGATTGTTTTTTTTTTTTAAACCTAGGCCTCATTTGCTAGTCATAACTCTGCAATATCATTTTAGTCCTGTTCTTTCTCAATAACGATGCTCATTGTAGTGCAAACACTGTTTTTATTTGTTGCTTTGGAGACAGCGCCATCAAAATGTGCTTTCCAATTATCATATACCAAGCTAAGAACCATCAGGAACATGGAAGAGGAAAAGCCAGCTTAATCATACATATTTATACCAACACATTTCAGGACTTAAGAAGGCATTTGAGGAGACAAGGCACATCTTTTTGGCCCTCGGGCACTGTATGTCCTCATTAAAGTGTAGTTGAAGAGCCAATATAAACAAGGACGTTGTGTAAAAGGTGTGCCATGGGCTAGACTCACACACACACACACACACACACACACACACACACACACACACACACACACACACACACACACACACACACACACATGCACTCACACACTTGGAAGTCTGTTTTTGGCAAACATATTTTAATACTAATGTCAATCATTTATGTAATTTATTTAAACATTTCTGTTTATAGAAGAGTGTTTTTTTTAAAGCTAATCTCTTAGGTCAAATCAGTCGAATGTTTACGAGCAAGTTGTTAAAAGTGATTAAAGTTTAAATCTGAAATGATGAGCTTGTAATTAGACCAAAAATCAATCATCACACGGTTTATTCTCCTGCTCATATTTCTACTCTGACTTAGAACAGTGTCAGTTTCTGACAGTTTAAATAAAAAATACACATTTAGGAGAGTATTGTGTATGCTCAAAGTCTAAGTTTAATGCAATTATTAGTTTAAATAATAAGTTACAGAACAGAGGGGGGCAAAACTTTTGTTAGGTAGGAAAAATAAAAACAGTAACATCTAGTTATACAGCCTACTAATGTGCTTAAGTGAGTATCATAAATATTATAATTATAAATAATATAATGCATCTTCTTTTTTACTTATACCTATTTCCGAAAGTTAAAAAGCACTGAGCATTCACTCATCGGTTGTAGTTGACATGTCTTTGAATTATTATTTTTTTTTTTATGTGCAAAAACATGCTTCAGTTATGCTGACAGAAAATGAGAACACCAGATCAGTGCATCTTTTCCAGCAAAAAAATTAGATTTTGAATTAATCATTATGAGATCATATTTAAGGGGGTTTGTACTGAATTATTGTACTTGGTGATTTTGATTATTGGGGGTTACAACCCTAATCCCCCACAGATTAATGCTATGGGATCATTTGCTCTCTTTATTGGGTGAAATGGAAGAATCTTTCTAAGTATTTTTCAGTGATAACTCGTAGCTGTGCACTCTTACTTTAAAATGCTCAGTTTTATACATTTTTAATAAAATCCTAAAATAAAATAATAAAATCAAACTGTACAGTTTCAGTTTGATTTTATTATTTTATTTTAGGATTTTATAAAAAAAAAACTGTACATAAAATGTCTATAATATGTCTGCCGCCCACATGCCATTGGCCCTGGGCTCCTGCCACCAGCTTGCCACCATCACCATGTAGGTCATGTTCCCTCAAGTCAGCACCACTTCTGTAATTCAGGATTAGTCTGACTGGGCTATATGGGCAGCCCAATCACCGGGTGGTTACCTACAGACATTTGTGTAACATTAATGTACAGTTCCACAAAAATGTATTTGCCCCTTTTGGAATTTTCAGGGTTATTTTGGCATATTTTTCACACTTAAATGATTGAGATCTTTAAACTAATTTTAATATTAAACAAATATAACCCACATAAAATACAAAATGCAGTTTTGAAATGATTATTTCATTTATTAAAGGGGAAAAAAAGCTGTCTGAATCTATCTGGCCCTATGTGAAAAAGTAATTGACCCCCTCTTGCTAAATCATGAATGAACTGTGATTTTTGTGAAGCTGAGTTAAAATACACTTGTTGAAGTTTTGATTTCAGCTGGGTTTTAATTTCACTACATCCAGGCCTGATTATGAACAGACCGATTGAATCAAGAAATCCCCGGAAGTAAACATGTCTGATAAAGTAAAGCATAGAAAAATGAAAAAGCAGCTTGATCTAAGGAAATTCAGGAATTGAGGAGCAACAAATTGATTGACATGTATCAGTCTGGAAAGGGTTACAAAGTCATTCCTAAGGCTTTGGGACTCCAGTAACCCACAGTGAGAGTCATTATCCACAAATTACTCCAAGAGCACAACAACAACTCATCAAGGAGCTCATAAAAGAATTCAGAACAACATCTAAAGAGCTGCGGTCCTCAATCGCCTCAGTTAAAGTGTTCATGAGTCAACAATAAGAAAGAGAAACCATGGGAGAGTTTCGAGGCGAAAGCCACTGCTGACCAAAAAAGAAAAAAAAAGGCTCATATTACATTTGACAAAAACTATCTTGAGTATCCTCAAGACTTTTAGAGAAATATTCTGTGGACTGATAAAAAATGTTGAACTTTTTGGAAAGTGTGCATTCTGTACAACTGGTGTAAAACTAATACAGTGGTTCATTTAAAAAAATAATAATAATAAAAATCATACCCACAGTCCAGCAGTCAAACATGGTGCTAGTAATATTATGGCTTGGGGTTGATGTGAAGCTTCAAGGCCATAATTGATGGAACTATGAATTATGTGATCTACCAGAAAATCCTAAAGGAGAATATCCTGCCATCAGTTTATGACTTCAAGCTTAAGCACACTCGAGTTATGCAGCAGAACAATGTTATGAAACACATCAACAGGTCCACCTCTGAATGGCTCAAAAAAAAAAAGGAAAAAATTAAGGTTTTAGAGTGAGGCTTAGTCAAAGTCTGGATTTAAATACAATTGAGATGATCATAAGCAGGCCATCCATGCTTGAAAACCCTCCAATGTGGCTGAATTAAAACAATTCTGCAAAGAAGAGTGGGCCAGAATTCCTCCACAGCGATGTGAAAGACTCACTGCCACTTATCGCAAACACTTGTTTGTCTTTTTATGGGTCAAATACTTTTTTCATAGTACTGTAATTAGTAATATGCCAGTAATCCAGTGACACTCAAAAGCTTCATGCTTCATTCATTTGTTTGAAATGTTGGGAGTCAGGCTAGAAGCCTTGATTTGTTTATATGTGTAACCTGGACATAAAAAACTTGCTATTGCACACATTGTTTCATACACCAATGCTAATCTTGTTCATTGACACACTTTACAATCAGTATGAGTTTAAGAGACATGTCTATAACAGTGTAACTGCTCATATTTATGAACATGCCATTACCAACGGGATTAAAACAGCTGTTTAAAGGCAATGTTCTCTGTTGGAGATTCTCTCTGGGTCTTCTTTCTCTTACGGCTTCTCTAGGCTCCTTTGCTGCTCTTCAAGGACAATGCCTTACTGTTTCACAGATTCCTGGCATTCATGCCTGCCTCCATTTTTACTTTTAAGCTTCTGTTTTGTTCTTTTGAGTGTTTGCCTCATCAGGGTGCCTCCAGGCTTCTCCTTCCTTCAGTGTTCTCGTTGCTTTAATTGCTAAATCACTTGTGTCATCCTGTGGTTTCTGCTTAGAAGCCGAGTAGGCCACAGGACAGGTTTGGTCAGGGAAGCTCTGCAAAACCCGTGTCGTGGTTTTTTCATTCTTTTTTTTTTTTTCAGAATGATCTCCAGGTTTCAAATAAATTGGCAAAACACTGGTGTTCATCTTGTGGGATCTGTTTATAAAGTCATTTGAGGATTTGGTCATCTGAACAGGAAAGAGATGGTTTAGGCTGAGCTCATCGTTGTGTTCTGTTGTTGTTAAAAAGCTTTTTGTTTTAAAATTGCTTGACAACAAAACAATCAGTAACTACTAATATAAAACATATTATTCACTGGGGGGTTACAATTACAATACAATATAATTTCAATAAAGCATTTTCAAAAGGTTTCTTCCTTTGCTTTTAGCCTTCTTGCATTTTCCTTTATCTATACCACAATACGCAGCTAGTGGTTTCAGATTTATGAAGAAAATGTACTTTCAATGTTCAGAAGTGCCATTTTAGTGTGAAAAGGAAACTGGGTAAGAAAAATTGTATATGTTACAAAACATTTTTTTTGTAAGTTACAGTTAAACCTCTGACTGAAACACAGCTCTGACATTGGAAAGTTGTTGCATTAAGGCTAAATAAACATACTGTATCCTAAAGAAAACTTCAAATCAATACCTTTTTAAATCTGTTCACTGTATGTAAAGTCCCTATAAAGGAGCTCTTACTATAAAAACCATAGCATAGTAGAATGAGTGCTTTAATATAAACATGAATATAAACATTTTTATATTAATATTTGTATAAAACATTACTTGTTACTTACAGTGCTTGTTACATTACTTGATATAAACATGATTAATATAAACATCAATATCTTTTAATTGTGACATCTGCTATTTTTTATATATTTGAATTGGTCACAATCATCTTATTTATTAAAAACCAAAGTGGATTAAATGCCACAGTCCATAAAAAGACCAAAGACCATAATAACCCTGATTAAAATGAACAGTGGCTGATTGATGTATATTATAGTAATTATATACACCGGTCAGGCATAAGGTTAAATAGCTTAATATTGGGCCACCAAAGCAGCTCTGACAGATTAATGCATGGACTCCGTAAGTTCTCTGACTAGGCACTACAGTACGGTATCTAGAAGCAAGATGTTAGCAGCCAATCATTTAAGTCCTGTAAGATGCTAGGTGGATCCTCTTATAGGGGCAAATTTGGCCACTGTTGCTTTTCCATGGGAAATGGACCAGACGAGCTAGCCTTTGCTGCCTACATGCAATGAGTCTTGGGCACCCATAATTCTGTTGCTGGTTCACGATAATGCTAAACAAGATCTATTTGTTCCTTTTGCTTTGCTTCATTTTAGTGTATTTGTGTATTTATTTATTTTTACCAATTTTTATTGGTTTCACGTGGTTAATACGTTTATTACTTATGAATGAGTACACACTGTTATTTTTATTTGATGATTGTGAGTGGAAATTCTGTGGTTATGAGTGAGTCAGGAAAATCAATTAAAGCATCAGAACAAGCGTTTCGTTTTTCCAGACATTTGTGGTTTCCAGTTTGAACCATCCTGAATGGAGATTTTCTACAATCATAAATGAATGCTTTGGATTGTAATGAGGTATTTTATGAGCTAATCCTGATATTCTTTCCAAAAGCAAGCAAAATAGTTTACTACATAAAAAGTCTAGAGCTTTTTTACATTCACTTATCAGTTTAAAAAGGTCAAAAACATATGTTTTATATCCTGATACAAATTGCTATAAATGTATGTTAAATTGTACAAATCTGAGTATTTTTTTTTTCATTCATACCCAGAATTTTTATTTCTTTAATGCTGCTTTTTGACATTGTCTATGTTAAAACCTATATAAAAATAAAATGGGACTGAATTGAGTTTTAGTGAAATTCTGCTGTTCAGTTGTTGAGAAGGTTCTGGTTAATTTGGAATAACCTTCGCTCTGACAGTAGTGCATTTTTTAATTTTCTATAAAAGCAGCTCAGTTGTGCAGCTGAAAAATTATATTAATGCATAAATTATAATGGAAATAATTTCTATAGTAACTGCTCGGTTACCAGAACCTGTACAGCGGACACTGTAAACGAATTTTAAAAGTTGCTGATCTGGTAAAGGTTTCTGCAGGGGGTTTAGGTAAAGCTAAGTGGTAAAGCTGTAACTGTTTCTGACACTGTGGGGTCTACACAGTACTCTGTCTTGGTAAAAATGTAACTTTTTTTTGCATTAATAACTTCAAGATGAAAATTAACAACTGTTGTTTAACTGTATGAGATTTTCAACTTGCTGTTGAAGTTAAATAATCAAGTGCAAGCAAATGGAACAAACAGTGAAAAATAAACTCCACTTAATCACACAATTTCAAGACTCATTATTTTACTATCACAGCAAGAAATTTAATATTGAAACTGAACTTTTATTTGATCTCATTAATCAAGTAATTATTCTTCAAGTAATTTATTTTCTGATAGAGATTATAGAGAAAAACTAAATCATAACAATCTCCTTTTTTGTTTAAAACTTGGCATATAAAGAACTTTTAAAAACAAATTAAAAGTTTGCTCTGCTTAGGATCACCAGAGGTTTCCCCTTGTCAAGACAGTTGCCATGGTGACAGATTTCCCCTCCATCACATTGGTTAAGAATGAGAACATTTGTAAACCTGATTTGCAGTTCTGCTTAAAAGTTTGCATACCTTGAAAGTAATTGTTAAACATTGCCATTTATATGAAAATATGACTAATGAAAATATTAATAATTTTTCTTATTTAAGGGTAGTTGTCATGTGAAGTCATTAATTATCACATACTTTTTGGCAGCTTTTTAAAACCTAATAATAACTGAAATGACTCAAACAATCCTGTTCAAAAGTTTACATATCCTTGAATGTTTGGGCACCTTATAAACACATTTTCTGTCGGTGAGAAAATATTTGCAGACAATTTGCATTCTACCGTATAAAAGCTGCGCATTGGGAGGATCTTGAAGGTTCCACCATAACAATGATCCCAAGCACAAGGTCAAGTTGACTCTTCAATAGTTACAACAAAAGTGGTGAAGGCTCTGGAGTGACCATCACACTCTCCTGACCTCAATATCATTGAGCCACTTTGGGGAGATTTTAAACGTGCAGTTCATGCCACAAAAAACCAACAGGAATTTGAGGCATTTTGTCAAGAACAATGGGTAGCTATACCACCTGAGAATCAAGGACCTAATGCACAATTATAGCACGCCACCATTGATGCTACAGGGGGCAATACATGATATTAAAAACTAAAAGTATGCAAACTTTTGACCAGGAATTATTTCCTCAATTTCTTTAATGTCACATTTTGTTGGACAATTGTGCCACCTAACACACAGTATGAATGCAGATCAATTCCTCCTTCCTGTTTCACCAAAATGAAGATGGGTTCCCTGTTGAGTCCGGTTTCACTCAAGATTACTTCCTATTGCCACCTCGGGGAGTTTTTCCTTGCCAATGTCGCCCTCGGCTTGCTCATCAGGGACTATCTGATCATTTTGAATTATACACATTCACATTTCATACAAACTTAAATAATTCTTTTGATTGTGTAAAGCTTCTTTGAGACAATGACGGTTGTTAAAATAGCTATACAAATTAAATTTAATTGAAAATTGAATTTTCTTAAAGAAATGGTAGACATCTTGTAAATTCTCCCAAGGTATGCAAACTGTTGAGCACAACTGTATTCGTCAGATGTTGTGACTGCTGTTGCCTTTTTACTTTCACTCCTCTTTCGGGTTTCTGTGCATTTTAAATGTCAACCAAATGCAACAGGAGGCTAGGAAGTTTTACATAGAAGCAGGCTGAATTTCTAACCACCAGTGAGGAGTGACCTGAGAAGCAGGAAACTGCCAAGTTCAACTTCCAGTTAAAACTTACTTAAGATAAGAATAGACGTTCTACTGGGAGTCACCCGATTTAACTTAAACACAAAGAGCTGGGTGTTCACTTAGCTATCTAACAAAGGGCAGGGTTACAGTGGCTGACATCCTGAGTCACACACACACACACACCCACACACACACACACAGACACACACACACACACACACACACACACACACACACACACACACACACACACACACACACACACACACACACACACACATAGTGGTCCCTTTTCATTAATGGAAAGTTCCCTGTGTACTGAATAGGGCTTCATGGCTGCTTAAGTGGATTTTCTAAGCTTGACATTCAGATTATTAAAATATTCTCTTTTTCAGTAAAGTTTAGGCCTCTGCATTAAACACTTTGTTTATTAAAAATGTTTCAGCCTAATGTCCTAGCATTGTACCATAAAAACAAAATTTAAAAGATTAATATGAGTAAAGAATACTTAATGCAGTGGGGCAGATATTGGTTATTTGTTTACAAAGTGAAGGAGAAGGCAGTAAAGGATTCAGTGAAGATGTTGTTGAGGGGAAATGCTCAATGTGAAGTGGCTGGGCATGAAAAGCAGTTCTATCAGGGGAACACCACAGGAGCGAGCTGCGGTGAGGAGCCTTAGGTGGGGAGACAGCACCTGTGTGCTTCCCAGAGCTGGTTGTAGTCATCCGTTTTCACAAGCAACCGAGGGAAGAAGACAACAACCTTAGCAGTTAGCCCGTGTTGCGTGGATGGTAAACCCAAACGCGGAAGTAGCGCGAGTAGGCAGGGTAACCACGTGTTTAGTCTCAGAACTCTCTTACACGAAGAGCAAGGATCTACACAAATAAACCCGCGTTCTAGCAACACACACTCAATGTCCGCGGGGGGGTGGGGGGGTGGGGGGGACCGAGCCCGGCTGAAGTTCGATCGCCAGATCATAGGGGCGATGAGGAAGAAGATGTGTGGCTCGTCTTTTGCAGAACACTTCTGCCAGGTCTCGGTAGGCGACGGGGATGGCGTTGGTGTCGACATCGGGTGCCTCGGACTCCCTAGAACACGTCCCAGCCGAAGCCCGTAGGCAGAGTTCGGTGCAGGTCTGCCCCCACTGCAGGATCTGGTTTTGTGTCCAGGAGATGAGGGGGTCATGTTGGAGCAGCCAGGGGTGTCCGAGAATGATGGGTGGCGATGAAATGGAGGTGAGATGGAACTGGATCTGTTCATGATGCTGGTCGATGATGAGGGTGAGAGGCTGAGTCTGGGTGGTGATGGGGCTGGAGGAGAGGGGCCGACCTTCAACAGATGTGATACGAACGGGCTGGGATAATGCCTCAAGTTCCACTCAAGTTCCACTCAGGAGAAAATATGCCTTCGGGGTTTCTTCCCCTTTTGTACATTTCTCTTGATGAAATATCTGTAAAAACACTGTCATCAATATCATCATCTTGGGATTTCAGCACCTGAAGTTGCTGATATTGGACAAGTTCAGTGGTGGCAAGCTGCAGGCCCAGGGACAGTGTGGTGGTGTACTCCTGGATGCTGGTTTTGGCAAAAGAAGAGTCAAAAGTTACCTGCGGCACATGAATCGGTGAACGCTGTATTTCCGACCCATTTGTGGCCAAACCGGAGGTATACTTGAACCGTGAGATGTGAATTATCAGGTGTCGTGACTGAGAGGTGGAGGGGGCCCGGTGAACTGCCCCGTTTGCTCACCGGGCCTGAGCGTTTCCCGGGCAAAATGGACAGATAGCCCTGTGGTTCGCCTCTGACCCACAGTAGGCGCAGAGCCCTTCTCTGAAGCGTCTTTCCCGTTCTGCAGTGGTCAAGGAGGCGCGTCCTAGTTGCATGGCTTCCCTGGCTCCCGTGTCAACCATGGCGGGAGGTGGAGAATCGACTGATCCCGTAGGTGCAGTAGTGAATGAGGGGCGAGCTTCCGGAACAGGCGTACGAGAGAGGAAGGAGTTCGGGGCATCAAATGGGGCAGTGATGGCGTGATGGGTGGCAGGGTGCGAGGAGCAGACGCGGGTGAGCAGACGCTGGTCAATTCGGAGGGCGAGTTGAATTAAGCCCTCCAATGTGGCTGGGAGTTCACGTCCGGCAAGCTCGTCCTTAATGCGCGCTGCCAGTAGGCTGTCCGGAGGGTGGAGACAAGAGGACAAGCCTCCCTGCTGCAGGTGATACAACTTGGAGTCGGTCTCCACCTCGGCAGCAGGATGTTCAAAAGTTAGCTTTAGCTGACGGGTGAACTCGGTGTAACAATAGGCGACATCTGAATCAGAGCGAAGAACCGTAGCAGAAGAACTTTAGCAATGAGACGAGAAGTGCAACGCGCAGTCGGTCTGTGGAGTATGTAGTGGAATTAAACTCAAACGATCTAATGCTGTTAAAAACATTTCCCATCTGTGCCATCCCAAACATCAGAAGAAGGGGGGAGGGGACAGCGCCGCTGTCGCCGCAACAGGCGTAGCAACAGCCGACTGAACAGCCGCCCCGCGGCGGGTCGCCTTCTCCTGCCGTAGCTCCGCCACCTCGCGGCACAAAACCGCAACATCTAGGAGGTCCTTTCGGAGAGACGCGACTTCACCGTGGAGCTCATTGATCAGATCGGCATGCTGGTCAACCCCACCGCAGAGGCGAACAACCTCCGCTGGGTCTACTGCTTTAGGCTCAGTCATTCTGTCAAGAGCAACCGAGGGAAGAAGACAACAACCTTAGCAGTTAGCCCGTGTTGTGTGGACGGTAAACCCAAATGCGGAAGTAGCGAGAGTAGGCAGGATAACCATGCGCTTAGTCTCAGAACTCTCTTACATGAAGAGCAAGGATCTACACAAATAAACCCACGTTCTAGCAAAACACACTCAATCAAGGAAGCAAACCGAATTGGTGAGTACTCATGAAATAGTCGGTGAAGCGTAAGCAAAGGCATGGGTGAACTGAATGACTGAGCGATGTGAAGCACCATCTTGTTTCCTTTTATGCTTCCTGAAAGCGAGTGCGCATTACATCCGTCTGTTCTGCTGACAGGAGAAAATATGCCTTCGGGGTTTCTTCCCCTTTTGTACATTTCTCTTGATGAAATATCTGTAAAAACACTGTCATCAATATCATCATCTTGGGATTTCAGCACCTGAAGTTGCTGATATTGGACAAGTTCAGTGGTGGCAAGCTGCAGGCCCAGGGACAGTGTGGTGGTGTACTCCTGGATGCTGGTTTCCATTAGTTGCCATTACATGTTCATTAGGGTTCACCTAAGAACCAGACACTGTATGTCTTTAGATTTTGTATAAAGATTGGCAGTGTCTCAGCTGTACAGACATCTAGAGGAAGTTCATTCCACCACCTACGTAGGTCACAGAACAGAAAACAGTCTAGATGCATGTCTTTCTTAATCCCTGAGAGATGGCGGGATCAGTTGAGCAGTGCTGGAGGATCAGAGGGAACATGGTTCAGTGAGGGGTGTGATAAGTGATTTGAGATAAGAGGGTACCGGGCCATTGGCCGTGGGTACTAGGCTTTGTAGGCAAGCATCAGCATTTTTTAATCTGATGCCTGCAGCTAAAGTAAGCCAGTGGAGAGAGTGAAGTGGCATGGAATGGAAGAACTTAGGAAAGGTGAAAACAAGTCTTGCATCTGCATTCTGGAACAGCTGCAGAGGTCAAATGGAGCGCAGAGACAGACCTGCCAGGATTGAGTTGTAGTTGTCCATTTTGAAAAACAGGCACCTTAGTATCAACTGTGCATGGAAATGAACAAATCTTTCCAAAGTTATAAAGAAAAAATTGACAAGACTGTGTAAGGTTATGTGTAATCTGTGAGTTGTCCAGGGAGATCATGAGATCCTAACAGTAGTTAAATCACCTGAGATGAACAGCAGTTCAGTTTTGCTCAGATCAAGTTTCATTTAATGAGCATCCAATACCATCCAAGATTAGATGTCCGCCAGACATTCTGAGATCTGAGCATAAACATGTCTATTAGAGGAAATGTGAGAATGAGTTGGGTGTTGTACACATTACAATGGTATGAAAAGTCATGTGAGGATATGACCTTAACAAGACATCGAAATCAGAAGAGGACCAAGTACTAAGCTTTGTGGGACACCAGTGGAGATTATGCATGGAGCAAACCATTGCCATAGTGTGCCACAAATTCCAAGGCTTGCAAGGATGGATAAAGGAGTTTTGCGGAGAGATCCAGGAGATGAGGACAGATGAACAGATGAACAGAAGGACTGTCTTTGTGGAATATGAAACTTATGAAACTGATTCCAGATTGGTTAGGATCATTGAGGTTGTTCTGCGAGAAATAAAAGGACATTTGATAGTACACAGTGTGTATAAGTTTACGGACAGAAGTGATACTGGCCTATAGTTTTCTGATGTCTGCTGGATCCAGGCTGGGTTTTTTAAGAATAGGAGTAACTTTGCCATTTTAAATGAAGCAGGAACATGGATGGAGCATTGTGGCAGCAACTGCACCCAATAAGCAGGTGAGGAGAATGTAGGATGAGATGCTAGATTTTTAGTAAAACAAATGCCAAGGTCAGAACTGCATTTAACTGAGACATGTACTGTGGGTGACATTTGTACGTCTTGCAGTCTCCTTTCACTGTGTCATTTTTCTGAATGTGGGAATGTGGCCTATGAGGGAAGAAAAACAAAAATGCATATAATACTTCTTGTAAGAAGTTTTTTTTTATTGCTCTTATTTTTATTATTAAACATTGTTTTTTACATTGATTTCACTAAGCCTTTAAGTGATCTCCCATCACATTTATTCAGGATGTTTTCCTGCCCACTTTTCTTCTTTGAAGATGATGGTTCACCACTATTCTTCCAGGTTTTAATGCTGCATTTTTCAGTTCTTAACCCAATTTTAGTAGTTTCAGCAATCCCTTTAGTTGTTTTCTTTTCTTGGTGCAGGACAATAATTCGAGCCTTTTGAAACAGAGTAACATCTTTGACACGACCACAGGATATGTCTTCTGACATGTTTGCTTAAAAATGAGAAGCTACTCACTGCATGAGTGAGGGTTAAATAACCTGTTGCCAGCTGAACCATATTATCACAGCAGTAATTATCCAATGAAAGGCTCTTAACTATTAGCTTAGTTAACTTTTTTTTTTCTGTTCCTTTGGTAAATTCACGTTGATTTGGGATGCATTTTAATCAGTGATACTGCTTAGAGAAGTGAATCTGAAGAACTGAATTTCTCATGAATAAAATTATGAATGAACTTAAAGTGAGCTGCAAGCATAACAGATGAGTGCTCCTTCAAACCGTAGACACATTTTCTTTACAGGAACGCACATCAACTTAACAGCAGCAGTGGATTTTATTGCTTTATTATAGCAAATAAAAATTTAACAGTGTTATAAATTATGTTCACACATTATGGTTCCATGAACTTGATTTAGAATCTCATGGCTGTATCAAAGGAACATGAGTAACTTTCATTTAGTGCTATTCATTTAGTAGTGCTAAATAATGAGTGAAAGCTATATTGTTAAATTAAACCACTGATTAATGTGACAGTCACCACTCTGACTACTTATGCAGCAATAAACTGGCAATAGAGATACGATGTACTGTACTGCATATGTGTAAAGATGATCTGTTCACAATTAACTTTGTTTAAACTGCCAGTTTTTATGTAATTGTTTGCCATATTGCCTATACACTTAAATTTTATTCAGAAGTAGATTTCCTGTTTCTGACCATGCTGTGGTGTGTGATGAGTCATATAGTGTTATAAGTTTAGTGCATAGACTGATGGCAGGGGCTTCCCTCATCGTCCTCCCACTAACGTACTCCTCTGTCCTCCGTAATCTCTCCAGAACAGCTTGTGCTGTCAATTCCAGCATGCTTTTCAGGACAGGAGCTTTACCTGAGAGATAACACACAGCTCACAGAATGTTTACCAAGTCATTAAAATGATGAAAGGGCTTCACTCACCCTTCACTCACGCTTTACTCAAGCAGTGATTACTGAACAACATGAACACTTTGCCATCCTGGCTTGTGACTCGTGACATGCAAATTGTAAAAGTAAAGGCCCACGTTACATCAAAATGTAATGGTACACACTTTATCCATGCTCACAACTGACAACCACAACTTTTTTTTGTCTTCACGACAGCTTATTAATATTAGAATATAAATATTACAGTGTCCCATGATTACCATTTGTTACCATCTAATAAATAATAAATAATAAATGCATGCCATCGTTCATATGGTGAAATTTTCTGTAAAGAGAAACGTGATCATTTAATATTTCAGTATGAGTAATAAAAAAAAGAAAGGCCATTGAGGTGTTATAAGTGAGAACAGGAATCAACTTGTTTCACAGAACAATTAATATAATTTGAAATGGATTAAAAATATATTTTTAATTTTTTAAAATCATTGGCAAATTAGAAGAATAAAACACATGTGCAGAAAACCATCAACTTTATGGCCATAACAGCAATTAAGTAGATTATTCTCCTTTTTTTTTTTTTTTTTTGTCAAATAAGTTTTTATTCAGTCATCCAATGACCGTGCAGTAATCACAATTTCCAGGATTTATTTTCTGATATGCATAAAAAAAAAAACTTACCAAAACAAACAAACGAAAGAACAAAAAACAAAATACATTAAAAGTAAAACCCCTACCTCAGCCTGTATATATATATATATATAAAAATACAGTGACAATCAAAACAACTTGAAGTTACAATATTTTGCATTAAGGGCCCCAAATCTCGCGAAACTGTCCAATGTTGCCTGTTAAAAGATATCTGGTTCGTTCCAAGTACAGAGTAGATGTCAGTTCCTCAAGCCATAGTTTAGCAGTAGAAGGATTAGCCTTTTTCCAGAACAATAATAATAGCTTCTTGGCTGTTATCCAACAATATGTAAGGAATTTCTGTTGAGCACTGTTAAATGAATATGTATCAGAGTGTCCTAATATAATAAATATTGGGTCTGGATCCAAGTTTACATCAAGTATATCTGAAAGCCCTTTAAAAACCTCGTAACCAGAATCCTTGTATTTTATGACAGAAAATAAAGCTATGAGATAAATCGGCATCCTCTGTTTTGCACCGCATAGGAGATACATTAGGGAAAATCCTATGTAATTTCTTTTTAGAGAAGTGTAATCTACTGTACGTAGGATCTTAAACTGAATGAGGCATAATCTAGTATTGAACGATTGTTTATCAATATCCTCCAAGCCCCTCTGCCAAATCTCTTTCGAGATTACTATTCCAATCTCTTGTTCCCATTCCTCTGTGATCAACTTAGTGGAAGAGGAACTAGCTGCTAGTAACCTTATGTAAATTAAAGATAGCTGACATTTGTTTCCTCTAAACTGTGTGAGACAGTCATCAAGCTTTGAAGATCTCGTCTAGAGAAGCATTATGTGTACGCAATTAATTCCTTATTTGTAGAAATCTGGAAAAAGGTTTTTTTTGAGAGGTTATATTTCTGATTGTTGTAGATTATTACACTGCCTTCTAAATTATTACGCAAATTATATCTTTCTCTGATTTTTATAATTAGTCAATGCAAATGACAGTCAGTATAATTTTAAAGTCGTCAACCATTCGGATATAATTAAAATTTTAATGAAAAAACCTTCTAATGATAACAATATTTATTTAAAAAATAACAAACTGAAAGCGCACTGTTCCAAATTATTATGCACAACAGAGTTAAAACATTTCATAGGTTGTAAAGAACTGAAAATGCGCTTTTGTTGAATTTGCAGCATTAGGAGGTAATATTTACTGAAATTAAAAGCTATTTCAATCGAAAACATCCTAACAAGGCATGTTACATCTTAACAGAGGACCCCTTCTTTGATATCACCTTCCCAATTCTTGCATCCATTGAACTTGTGAGTTTTTGGACAGTTTCTGCTTGAATTTTTTTGCAGGATGTCAAGGGTTGAGGATCTCGAGAATAGCCTCCCAGAGCTGCTGTTCTAAAGCGAACTGCCTCCCACCATCATAGATCTTTTGCTTGAGGATGCTCCAAAGGTTCTCAATGGGGTTGAGGTCAGGGGAGGATGGTGGCCACACCATGAATTTCTCATCTTTTATGCCCATAGCAGCCAATGACACAGAGGTATTCTTTGCAGCATTCTTTGCTATGGAAGGCGTGGTACTTCTTTTTGTACCTTCTTTTGTACTTCTTGTACTTCTTTTTGTGGCTGAATCAGCCACAGATGTCTTCACATTACAATGATCACGCTTAAGTTTTCGTGAAATATCTAATGTTTTCATGCCTTGTTCAAGGCATTGCACTATTTGACACTTTTCAGCAGCAGATAGATTCTTTTTCTTTCCCATGTTGCTTGAAACCTGTGACCTACCTAATAATGTGGAACAACCTTTTTCAATACTTTTCCTTTAATTGGGCTCATCTGGCAAACTAATTATCACAAGTGTCTGAGATTCCGTTCAGCAATCCAAAGAGTATTAAAAGTATTTAATGTTTATGACACCTACATCGAATTTGCATAATAATTTGGAATGCGGTGTATTTTCTTATACAGTAACTTCCAGTGGCGGCCAGTGCAAAAAATTTTTTTGGGGGGGCGCAAACAAAATTAAAATTCAACTTTTAATACTCGCCTGTAAATAGCCATTTATCAGGTGATTAAGCATCATTACTACTAGCATAAAATAAAGGCATTACTCACATCGCATCCAGTCAGCAGCTCCGCTTGCCATAAGGAGTGCTGGAAAAGACTCGTTGAGAATGGTCCAATCACATGAGCCCAAATATTTAAAAATGATATTGATTCGCTAAGAACAAAAGTGGGAGGGTTCAGGGCGCACAGAACTGCGACCCAGAATGATTTGACAAAGTTTACGTGCCTACATAAACACTCGTTTGTCCGGCGCCCCGCGTACACAAACACAAATGGACGTAATACAGATTAGATTTTTTTCAATTGCAAATAAATTATACAGTATTAAGAAATACAGCTGAATTTTGTGATTAAATGACTTAATTTCATAATTAACATAAATAATTATTATGTTAAATAATTACATGTTAAAGGAGCATTCTTCTCTGCCTAACTTTAAGGGGGGCGGCGCCCCTGCGACCCGTATTGACCGGCCGCCACTGGTAACTTCCCTATAATCATCCTTTTTACTTAATAGTGTACTACATGTTACTGATTCTTGCAGTGTGAACACATTACTGCAACAAATCTTGAAATTAACAGCATATCCATTCTATAAAAAAAAAAAAAACATGATTTTTAACACTTAATGACTGAACATGTGCTCTGTGTGGTCTTTTCTTCACCATCTCATCATTCTAATGCATTTCAGTGTTCACCAAATGGCACTATTTCAGGACTGAATGTCCAGATATTGAGAGCTGAGATTAAACCCTGGCTTACCAAATATTTATTCTGTGATTTGTCTGTGACTCAGCAGGCGATTAAGAGTGACTAATTGGTAAATCAGAATGGAAAATCTGAGCTGAATGTTTGTGATTTGGTCTTTAGGACCATTCTAGCTGTCACAAAAGCACTAGACATAGGGATTTATTTTGTCAGCAACTTGAGTATGGCATTGATACCGGATCACATTAGTGAGGAAACTCACCTGCAACTTCTTTAAAGGTAAAAAAAAAAAAATAATAATAATAATAATAATAATAATATATATATATATATATATATATATATATATATATATATATATATTTTTTATTATTTTCAAAGCAAAAAACTATTATTATAATTTAATAATAAACACACACACACACACACACACACACACACACACACACACACACACACACCTCTGAATGTGGTGCATCTGCACAGGAAAAGTATTGCCTGCAAATTTACTAAAATTTACTGACTCATCGGATATGAGGATAGCCTGGATATGATGTCAAGGCTTTACATTTCTTCTTTCTCAACATGGCTGTTAGTGCTAAGAAGAAAAAACGGCTTTCACTTATTATTATCTGATTATATATTTATACACTATATCTTATGTTCAGCTTTCTCTTCACATTGTGTTGTTGTATGGTGCATAGCGATATGACCCAGCTCTCAAAATATAGTAGGTCAATTGCAGGAGAATTTTTGCTTTACAAATGTCAGACATGGACGATTTGCACAGGATTAAAATCACAGACATCCTCCATAAACCAAATGATTACAGGTCACCAGGTAATACTATTTCCATGCAAGTAGGGCTTATACTGTGCCTGATCCCTCCTCCCAGCTGGGAATAGCGTGCTATTAAAGTGGACCCTCGCTATACAACTTTAATCTGTTGCGGAGTCAAGTTTGTAACTTAAGGTTTTGTATAGCGAAGCATATTTTATTTATTTATTTATTTATTTATTGTTACCAAAAATTCCAAATTCCCAATCATTTGTTGCATATGAAAACAATTAGACATTCATAAAAAGTACTAAGAAGTACGTCAAATACAAAATAAACAGACATTAAACCTCACTTAATCTTTAATTATGATTGTAATTTTGCCTTATGGAAACAGAAAACAGTCCAGAATACAGTATTACCGATTATACTGTATCTTTATTATATATCTTTTTTTATTTCCCCTGAAAGTGGCTCCCATTTTTTCTTGATACCAGCCTTCCTTACATCATGTACTCCTACAAAACTTCAATCAAAACTCTCGACCCGGTCTACTGAACACCAATTAAAAGAATGAAAATTCTACCTGAACATGGAACTGGACCAATGTTTAGAACATGACATCACTAGTGGCAGATGTTTTTTTCTTCAGAAATATCAATAATATTAGGAATAGTCGAAGGTTGACTTCTTGAAACTGTCTTCTTCCTTTAAGCGTACTGCCACCTGCTGTATAGGAGAGTAAAAATATGCAAGTGTACCCGAGTACAGAGAATATTAATGTGAACTCTGGCCAGCAGGGAAATTGAGAAGGATGAGCAATCATTCCTTGGCTGCAGCGAGTGGTCTAAACCACACCCATGGACGGACACACACTCACACACTGAATCACTGGGAGTATACAGACTGATATCTTTGTAACCATGTGGAAAGAAATAATCTACTTTTAGTGTTTTGCACAGGAAAAGCAGTGCACCATTGTTCCCCTAAGTCGCAATTTCCCCAGGAATTGTATCGTGCCTATATATTAATATGCTTATAATGGTTTTTATGCCAAACAACAAAAATCTTATGATGTATGATTGGGGAGGTTGCTAATTATAATATAATATAACAGTTAAAAGTAAAAAATAAAAAAATAATATAACAGTAAAAGTGTTTTGATTAACCAGAGGCATTCCAAGAGTGATGACATAAAGCTTAACAGCATTGGGACATATAATGATATGCATCACTTCATATCACAGGTGTTCTAATCATAAAGTGCACTAACTGTTGGCTGCCAGCATGGGTGAAAAATGGTTGGTACTGTCCACAGTACTGGAAAGAGGGGAAACAGCTCCCTGCTAGATCCCCCATTCAAAACCATGGAAACACTTTTAGTAAGAAATCACATTTGCTAATATTACAGTATGTCATCTTAAATAACATTGTTTCAACAACTGGCTTCTAGTACAAGGCTGAATCCCAAGACTCTCTCTAACCCCAGATCTAGGAGACTACATGGTACATAGAACAAGGGATGATCCACCCTATGTAGTGCACTAGCTTTCCAGTTTATACTATTTGTTATTCAACCCCAGAAACCCAGAAGTTGCTGATTTTTTAAAAGTGGAATAAGGTGAAATATAAGTGGAATGAGGTGAAAAGATTTCAAGTAAATCTTTTAAATTCTCAGGGCTGTCCACCACATCCAGGGTTTCTTTTTTGTTTAGGTTCTTAATGTATGTATGTATGTATGTATGTATGTATGTATGTATGTATGTATGTATGTATGTATGTATGTATGTATGCTTTGGAGCCAAGATGAAATAAGCTAGTTTTTGTTCTCTTAAAAGCTAAAGCAGCTTGTCATGTTATAGAAAACCTTCAGCGTGTAAACTCCTACAGTATGTTCAGAGGATGCCAGAAAACTTAAAGTTGTTAAAATTGGTTCTGTAAAGCATGGTAATTACATGTTATTATAGTATGTATGTATGTATGTATGTATGTATGTATGTATGTATGTATGTATGTATGTATGTATGTATTCTTATTCTAAGGTATAGAATAAGACACACACACACACACACACACACACACACACACACACACACACACACACACACACACACACACACACACACACACACACACACACACACACACACACACACACACACACACACACACACACACACACACACACACACACACACACACACACACACAATAAGGGCAGTGGTGGCTCAGAGGGCTAAGGCACTGAGTTACTGATCGGAAGATCGGTGGTTTGATTCCCAGCTCAGCCAGGTTACCATTGTTGGGCCCTTGAGCAAGGTTCTTAACCCTATCTGCTCAATATCTGCTGTGCTGTATCATGGCTGACCCTGCGCTCTGACCCCAGTTACGCTGGGATATGCGAAGAAGGAATTTCACTGTGCTCTAATGTATATGTGACAAATAAAGACTTTACAAACACACACACCGGGCAACCTTATTCTGCAAATTGCAGGTGTGCAGATATTAGAGACCAAGTAATCGTTTATATTCAGATTCACATTTTCGACACCTTCAAAGTCATTTGTGTCATTTTTATTAGTTTTTTTTTTTTTAGATGAGTAAACAAGATGTGAAAGACAACTCTGCAGCATTATTTCCCATCACAAGCACATTCTACTGCTCGCTGAGTGAACTAATAAATGTACAGCGTTTATTCTTCCCCCTGCGCCTTGCTTGGGTCACATTATGGCCACATTTACAGTCTGACAGCCTCAAATTAAAGTCTATATGCAGAGAAGCGAGGTTGAAACTGGGGAAATCTGTGCAGAGCTGGAAAGATGTTTTGCTTGTTTTGGCCCTGGGCCGTCTCCTCCGCCATTCCCAGGTGTGGGTGACCTCCACGTTTTTTTACGCTAAACCAACTGTGGCTCACCACCCCGGCCGGCCAGACTCTCCTCTGTTGGATTTAGGTTTGCTACTCGCTCATTCTCACCTCTTTAAGAGTTTTTTTTCCTTACTGTGAGGAAGAAAAGCAACTGTGCTGCTACGTAACCCAATCCAACCAAGTTTTTTTTTTTACTTTAGGAAGATGGAGATGCTTTTGTTGAATTATTTCTTTGAGAAAGGAAACTCCACTTGAGGTAATTTGACTTTTTGTGAGCTTTTTCAAGCTTGATACCAAATAAACTTGAAATTTAGGTGCAATAACTTTTTGCAGAAACTGATAGAAATACGTGTTATACACACGTAAATAAACAGTAATTATGTCATTATGCTAATTATGCTTCAAAGCAGATTATTTTAGTGCATTAGACATGTTCCCCACCCTCGTCTCATCTTTACCTGCCTGTTTTGCAACTGTTATCATGCTTTTTATAGACTTGGTTTCCAAATTCCATTTTCTTGCTTCAAATTTTCACAAAATGTTTCACATTAGGATAGTCCCTTTTTATTATTCTTGTATTCACCCAAATAAGGCTCACACTAAATGTCTATAATATATATCACGGAAATTGGCCAATGATTAATTATTATTATTATTTTTTTACAACATACATTTATCTGTTTATAGTAACATATAATACTTTGGATCCAAGATGAAATAAGCTAGTTTTTGTTCTCTCAAAAGCTAAAGCAGCTTGTCATGTTATAGAAAACCTTCAGCGTGTAAACTCCTACAGTATGTTCAGAGGATGCCAGACAACTTAAAGTTGTTAAAATTGGTTCTGTAAAGCATGGTAATTACACGTTATAATAGAACAAAATGTACTGAATTAATGCAAATGAAAACACACATTATGAGTCCTGAGAATCCAGAATTTACCAACATGATGGCAACTGAATTAAACATTTTATAAAAGAAACGTACCTATGTACTAGGGGCTTTCTTAGACACAGTTTAATAGCAGTGTGGTCCTGTACCATCTGAGCTAATGAATCATTTTCCCTTACAACACAACACCTGCGTGAGATTTTACCCGTATTCTTCTTAATTATGTCATGACTGACTTCATGATTCATTCGCTCCGTTTTTCTCCGTCATAGTCCTAAGGTTCCCCATCCTGTGTCAGTTCCCACTCAGTGTGCTTGTATGACAGGAAGCTAAGTTTCCTCTTTAAGATAATAAATAGCTAATGCAGTATGGCCATACGTTAAGTCTTTTAGTTCAATTTAATAAAGATAGTGTCATTTAGTGCTCTACGTTAGAGAAAGTAAAGTAAAACTTTGATAACCGTAGGTGTGGCTGGGTAATATGGCAAACCCTTTAACACCAAATCAGCTACTTCCATTTTTTTTTTAATATTAAATGCCGATATCTATTAAAAATAAATAGATAGATAGATAGATAGATAGATAGATAGATAGATAGATAGATAGATAGATAGATAGATAGAAATTGTACAGTAATATCACTATATATTACTAGTATATTAAGGTATACTGTCAACATTATCTCAGGAAAGTTTATTAATACATTGTTCACAATATCAAAATCACAACACTGATATAATCAGCAATGTGCAGGTTTTCTTCAATGGCATTTTTTTTTCATTTACATGTTAATTGAAGTAAATTAATAAAATCAACCTTTCAAGTTCCTCAAAAAGTTCCAGAGTTTATGCAAAATGTAAAGTGCATGCAACTCTTTGAGGTTATTTATTTATTTGTTTGTTTGTTTGTTTGTTTGTTTGTTTATTACTTTTATACCTGCTTCTTTGTTCTTAATTTTTTTTTTATGTGGGCTTACATTACCTAGAGCAGATTGCTGTTCATATATTCAGTCACCTCATCAAGTTCTGTGACGTCAGACAGCAATTCATTTGGTAGCTTTCATGATTGCACATTTGTATGGTAGCATGGCAAAGTGCAAATATTATAACTAAGACATATTTTAAATGAAATGAGGTACTCATCCCAGATCATATGTGGTAGTATGGCTGTATTTTCTATAATGAATCAAAATAAAATGTTAAATAATGTTAAAATGACATTTTTGCCCACATTGTTTTCAGAGTACTATCTGGGCATCCAGGTGTTTTGCAGAAATTGCCCTACCTAACCAGTACTGCTGGTGCCAAGGTAATTTCACCTTCCATAGGCTAGGTGGTTTAAGGTGTAAGGTGTAATTTCACCTTCTATAGCAAAAGCTAACACTGAGACATTTCCACAAGAGCATCATTCCTTTCCACTTCATCTATAACTCGATCTCTTTCAAGATGCTACTTAAGATGTACTTCATTCAGAAGAGCAAACCTGTTAGAGACATAAAGTGGAAAGGAACTGCGTCTAAATGTGAGCTTCAGCAATTTGATTATGCTGCCATGTTGTCACCCATTTGCTCCGCTGAAATTGAGGATTTGCTATTTCTGCCTAACGTTCCCAAACTTTCCCCTACCAAAATGATGTTGCTCTGACTCTCATTAACCTTTTCTAACATCTGGATGTGCACCTTTTAATGCTGCAATCTTTTCCACCAGAGTGCTAAATAATATACAGTTATCACAAATAACTCTGCTGCTAATGGTGGGAAAGGAATATTAAATATACCTTATGTGCAGCTTTGTAGAGATTCATTTGGGCAGATCTGACCTCCGTCTATAGCTTTTAAAGTCATTTAGTTAAACACAAATTAATGTATGCACTAATCATTATTGTAAAGATTGATGTATTAGTTACATGCTTGGCTTCATACTAGCATCATACACAGATTAGACTAGCAAATGCTCAGTGCTAAGTGTACTAGCTAGGTACGCTCGCTTGCCAGAGTCTCTGATACTTTCATACAAATTTTATTTTTCTTCCAGATGTTTCAATCCACATTTAATCAGAGGCTATATATGACAGGATAAGACAAAACCACAGTGTTTCTTCCATTTTTGTGTAAAAAAGTAAATTGGAACTAAGTGCATGTACAAAACTAAAGTTTAAAGAGCAGGAACTAAAGCAATTGCAAACTTTTTTCAGTCCCTGACAGGATGCAAACAGATCTCCTTAGTTTTAATGTCATAAGGATGGGGAAACCTCACTGCAGTCAGGAATAGTGGCTTCCACGGCCACCACGGTATGGTATACAGCCAACATATGAATCCTGCCAGTTGCACTTCATTCAGATGACGAACACGTACTGTATGTGAAAATGTAACGCTTTCCTGATGCTTTATCACTGCATACTTTGAACCTGAGTGATTTTAAACATTTGCAATTACTACAACGTGTTTTATGTCAGAAGCACAGAGCACCTCCTTGCTTCTGTTTTCTTTGCAATACAGGCTGTGCTCAAGATGACAAACTCACTAAACAGCACACAAACGTTGTAAGTCCTGCAATTGTGCTGTGGGACTGAGTCAGCATTCATCAGAGCTCGTTTAACACTCATTCATCACATCTTCATTCAAATCAAATCACTGCACCATCATTAAGCTCACATTTGTTTGGGCTCTTTTTAAATCGGGATATGAGATCAGCTAAAATGCATCGAGCATATGTGCATGCTCTGTTTTTTTTTTTTTTTTTTTCAGCTAGCCACAGCGCCTCTGTTCGAACTCGCCTCCTTAAACACTCAGCATATTTTGTGATTAATCGATTGGTAGTGACAGGCCAAGCACTTTGCTGAAACGAATCCTGAAATGTCAGATCTGATTTACAGGCCAGAAACAATTGAAGGAAACCAGCAGATGAAAGAGCTGATTGTAGCACGGGTGTCACGTTAAGTGCTTCTCCCAGAGTTTTGCTCTAAACTCGAACTTTCCGTTATAGATAATCGTGTTTCACCTGAAATGCCGATGTGTTTCTTCTGAACAATGATGGGATTATTACCAACACTCATGACTCACTCAGGCTTCAAACTAAGTAAACCATTATGTAAAGTGACATATGAGGAAATGAGTGTCTTTCTACCACAGCACTGCTGATTTCTGGATTCTGATTGGTCAGGAGGTGTTGATGAATTTTTTTTTCTAACAGCAGTTTTGACAGTAGTGTAGTTGTACAGTTGTAGGATTCAAATCAGGACAGAGCCAAAATATTTAGGGGTCAAGCAAGTTCAAAGGAGCTTCACCACACAGTCCATCATGTGGTCATTATTAAGTCAGGGGTAATTTACGGTGGTTAGCTCGGCTTTGGCTTCACAGATACTGACTTGGTTTCCCTCCATTTCAAAACGACAAAAAAGGGTATCTTGGGAATATGAGTCATGATAAAGATTTATAAAAAAAGATAAATTAAGGTCTATTGAAGATAGAAGTTTGGTTAAACATGTTCATCTTTAATCTTTTATTATTTGTAGTCAGTGTTTAAACATTGGATTTTATCTAGACATATAAAACATTTTAAAAAATAAAATAAAAAAAAAGAAGTCATCCGGAGTATTGAAAACCTGGCAACACCTTTGAAGCCATGGCAACCATCAGTAAACTAATGCAGGACCCACCAACAAGTGACCAGTGCACAATATTTGGAGAGCAACGTACAGTAAGAGACGTCATGCTTCACATGCAGATAAACATAACAAAACACAGATGAGTTTAAACTCCAGTCCGGAGATCGAACAAAATGATTACAACTTCAAGTCTGGCCACACTTAATTTGCTTGTTTTCTAGGCTTTTTCACACATTATTGGATTGACTAGTCAGCTGCAAGGCTCTGTAGAGTTTCATGTGTATTGAAAAATTAAGAATTAAGTGTTCGGGCAATTCTATTCATAACTGTCAGATCTCTAAAAATAAATAAACAAACAAATAAATTAAACAATACAAAAATAAATAAATAAATAAATAAATAAATAAATAAATAAATAAATAAATAAATAAATAAATAAATAAATAATGAAGCCTCAAAAATAAACAAATTAGAGAATTCCACAATGTCCTCTTCCACTTTTTTTATGGGCTTTACATCAAATCTGTTTAACAACCAGTGCATTGTGATGGAGTTTCATGTCATGTTGTCATAGGTATTTATTTATAGTGTACTTTACAGCAATCAGAATTTAAAGAGGAAATGGAGGGTAAGCAGGTGAGTGTAATTTGTAACTGGGGAAGTTTGATCAACTTCATATAGATAAGAGGGGCCTGTTTGGTGGGGGGAAATCTGTTAGTTCTCTAACTAATAGTAAACCATATCTGTCGAAACAAAATACAAATCACAGGAAATGGACCTTCACCTATTCATAACTGATATCTGAATACTAGAGTAATCAAATCAAATTAAAATCTAAGTGCGTTTTGCTCTTTCAGCTACCAGAAGCATGTAAAGAAATGTCGCTTAAATGTTTACATTGTGGTTGTGTCACAAGTCTTCGGCAATTTATTTAGTGTGAGTCGTCCCATTTTTCAGATTTTTCTTTTTTCATTTATTAGCTAAACAGTTATCATCTGTCTGAGAGTTGGCCATTTGCATTTGAACATTCACATGTCTTTTTCACTATTAACAAAATATATTACAGTATATTTTTAATACACCAGGGGCTTGTTGATCTCACTGTCAAAGACTCTATGAAATGTTCTCTAAGTCAGGTCTGAAAAAAATTAAAAAACATTAATGCAAAAACAACTTTTAAAAAATGAAACTAAGAAATTAGTTGAGCTGGGAAAAACAAGAAGAACTTCTCTCTCTCTCTCTCTCTCTCTCTCTCTCTCTCTCTCTCTCTCTCTGTGTGTGTGTGTGTGTGTGTGTGTGTGTGTGTGTGTGTGTGTGTGTGTGTGTGTGTGTGTGTGTGTGTGTGTGTGTGTGCATCCAATTCTGTTGTTACACTTCTGTTTTACGTGCAGGTGATTTGCTGATCCATCTTTACATGTGTAAGTCGAAATGTGATTATATCTCATCACTGATAAAACTTCTCAAAAGCCCTTAATGCTCTTCAAAAGCCTGTTAATAGCTTCCATATGCCAGTTCTATGGGAGAACCGCACAGAGAACCAAGTTAAAGGCCATGTCAGAGGCAGAAAAACACATGAGCGGTCATTTGGAGGCTTTTCCCATCGATCCTATCAGACCCTAATAAGACCTCCCTCATTCAGCCTTTTTGTTCTTTCAGATTGGAGATGATGGGACAAAATTGCAAACGTTAATGTTCTGAAGGTCTGTCCAGGGTTATTGTTCTCCCAGTTTGTTTACAGTTCTCAGTCCTTGTGCTGACTTTTCCTCTGAATAATATCTGAAAATCTGATGAGCTCTCAACTCTGCTTGCAAACAATTTTCAGATATTTAGTAAATTTAAGGAGAGTTATCCCCTCACCCATATTTCCACCCCTAACCAATATTCCCACCGCAGCCCTGATTAATTCCACCTCTAATACCTAACCACACCTCTCAGCCATTACCCCACCCCAAAACAATAACGCCACACCAAAATTATAATCCTTAACCTATATTACCCCCTGATCCGTGATTAATCACGCCTCTCACCCATAACCCACCCCATACCACTTAACAAATTACCCCACCCCCACAAATAAACCCAACCTCTCACTCATAACACTCAATCCCTTTCCAGTGGCTCTTACTCATGAGCTCACCTCTCATACACAACCCTACCCCTAACCAATAGTTCTGATAAACCCCAACCCTCATTTATCACTATATCCCTAACTACAAATACTCTCCTCCACTCCTCACAAATAAACTCGAACCCTAACCAATAACTCCACCTTAATCAATAACCCTGCACTCCCTTTATAAACCTCACTTTTCACTCATAATAACATCCCTAACCAATAAACCCCACATCTAAAATGTAACCCAAGGCCATCCAATATCAACCACACGTCTTACCTATAACCGTTCCCACCAAAATCCAAATCCCTATCAAATCTGCTCTCACCCCTAAACCCACCTTTAACTGATAAACCAAACATCTCATCAATAGCTTCACTTATCCCCAATGACCCTGTTCCTAATGTTAAGTTTGAGTTTTATATATAAGGATACAGTTACTTATTTCACATTTATTGAATAAGTCTTCAGTGCCAGTGGTTTATAAAACCAGAGGTAACAAGGTAACTTCAGGTTTTCCAACATGTTCAGGACAGAGGATATTATGCTTTGAGCTTTCTCTATAATGTGATATATTTTTTTTACCTTAAGTGGGAGCACAAATAAGAAGCTGGTAAGGCACTGACTGGCTTATCTACTATCTTGTTTTTACTGTTTTACTGTAGCACTGAAGAATAAAAATGCCAGTTTCACTTATTAATAAATTTAAAATTGTAAATGTTGGCAAACTGCTGTGGTTTAATAGGAATAGCACACTTTGGATTGTGCTGTTATACGAAACATGCTAGAGTTTAAATAAGAAATAACATGGGCCATGCTTTGCTTCACATCAGGCTGCCTTACAGTACATCATGTAAAGCAGAGCATTTCCCATGTTCTTTCTTATTAATAAATTATATTATGTTATTATATATAGGATTTACTATGTTATCTAGCATCTTTGATACCAATCATAGTCTCAGCTTCTGTAGTCAGGAATTTTGGATTTGAATTGTGTTTTGAAAATGACAGATGTTTTGTAAGATTTGTCTCCTTAACTAGTTCCAAGAGTAGAATAAAATGTATTTGAAATATTAATATAACTAAATATAAATTTAAGAATGGTGTGCAAAGGTTATTAAAATCTATTTATTACTGTTCTGCATTTTGTTGTCAAATTCTATCATTCATAAATAAAGTATGTTGTGTTTTTGAAAAATAAAGGAATTTTTGAAGACCATAATTGATGCATGAATGTGTCGTGTTTGATCCACAGTGCATGTTTTAGTGTTAGCCAAGCGAGCAGCAGACGTAACTCATGCATACAGGTATGTTTTTGGTTGGAGCAAGAAATTAAGCAGTGTTTATTTGCAGGTCTCGGGTCTGGAGGTCTGTTGAGCACCGAACTCGTTTCGGAGTGGGTCTAGTAGCCTTGTAACAATCTCCTTTTATTCAGCCAGGTGTTTTACACTAACCTGCACATGTGGAATTGTGTAGTGCACCATCAACACATCAGATTGGATCTAAACGGTGCCTCGGTTGGTAAATCTCTGCCTCGTGACAATTCAGCTTCTTTGTGGACTTGTTTTTGGAAATAAGAACCTGAGGCACAGGGGGGGGGGGTTGAAAAAATAAGGCATGTCTTGAGATTCTAATATACAGCCATAGTAGTTTTAAATGTAAAGATTTATTTACAACTTAATTCAAAACTTTTTAGAAAATAAAAACTCTACTGTATTTAATAAATACATTGGTAACGGTTATAAGAAACCACAAAGAATAAAGCCCTGAAGATGTCAGGGAACTTAAAAAACGTTTTACAGCTTTACCTCTGCTTTAAATCCATTTTTCCTTCAAGTCCTTTTAAATGAGGAGAGTTGTGAGAGCTTAGTTGTGAGAGCAACTGTGATACAAAAATAATCAAGAGCTTCTCACCAGTCAGATTTTAGTAGTGTTGTTTAAGATAATAATAATAATAATAATAATAATAATAATAATAATAATAATAATAATAATAATAATAATAGCAGGAATTTTTAGTTTGGCTTAACCTGAAAACATTTACACTCAATTTTATTAAACCATCAGGCACCACTATATCCAGAGCTACAATAGTGCTTACATCACAACAGGTAGTGTGTCATTTGAAGTATGTGGGTATATGACATTTTTAAATATGTTTAGGTATTTGGTAATAGTATGTGATTTGAGGAAGGTTTAGCCAATAAGAACACACTGTTTTGACTTTTATTAGAGAACATTGATGAAATCACTGATGGAATAAACAAACTTGTTAGTGGACATCATCAGCTCTTTTTTCTCCTGGCCAGAATGATGAGAGAAATATAAACCTGCTTTTCATTCTGGAAAGGATATGACCTCATGAATCCAGCCCATAGGAAGCCAGGTTGAGGCACATACACCTAAAAAACAGCAATAACATCACACTGTTGGTGGGAAGCTTGGAAGTCGGACTGATGGGAAAATTAGTGTTGATTCACTGCTGCATATCAAGTGTGAAGACGATTCATTAGCGACTCACCGTTACTGTGGGGACCGTCTAGCTGTAACAAATACATGGCTGTAACGAAGTCACTCCATCATGCTCGCATTGTCATGACACCTTTTGATCTGCGAAAATCATTGGGCAATGAGCCTTTGACTATCTAAGTGGATCTGCATCCGTTACATCCATCTGCATCCAATCTCTTCCATACCGCCATGAAACTACAATCTGCCTGCATTTAACTCTTTATGTTCCACCATCAAGAGAACTGAAACTTTTACTTTTTGTTTTTACTTTAATTATGTCACCAAAAAACAGACAATGAACCCCTTAAATTTTTTTAGTTTATATTTCTAAATAAGGAAAAATTTTAATGTCTGATCTATTGTGAAGTACCATGCTTTTTTTATTTGTCTTTTTCCCTTTTTGTCAAACGGCAAGAAATATCATTGTTCTAAATGAAACTAAAAGTTCCTCATAGATTTACAAAACCTCTGGTTTTCCTTGTATTCAAGTGAATATGTTAATGAACACCAATCTGCCATGAATTACCAATTACAAATCTATTGCAATTCTCCATAAAAAAACAAAGCTTACTGAGAGCTGAAAATGACAAAATAATTACTAAACAGTGAAATAAATTGCCATAAATTACGAAGCGCATTCCCAAGACGGCACATGTACAATTATTCACAATTACAAATCTTTATAGAAGACGAAGATTACAGATATCAGAAAATGTGTGTGTGTGTGTGTGTGTGTGTGTGTGTGTGTGTGTGTGTGTGTGTGTGTGTGTGTGTGTGTGTGTGTGTGTGTGTGTGTGTGTGTGTGTGTGTGTGTGTGTCCTGCGATGGATTGGCACCCTGTCCAGGGTGTTCCCTACTTCAAGCCCTAAGTTTCCTAAGATAGACTCCAGGCCCTCCTCTACCCTGTACACATGATAATCTGTGGCCAGTTCAAGTGTAAAAATGATCCCTCGTACATCCATTTCATTTCATTTTATTAATTTTAAGTAAACTGACTTCATTTTATTGCCACATAAGATAACAACCTAGACCTGACCAACTTAAGGAATACTAGATCATAACACTGCCTCCAGTGGCTATATATGATGGATGCTTTGCTTCATGCGTTGTCCTTCTTACCATAATGCACCCATTGCTGTGGAATTATATAACAAGTGGTTCTCTTATAGCCACACAGATGTTTAGTCCTAATAATTTAGCATCATGTGTAGGAAAAAAACAGTAGGAAAATTGTCCTAATATTGAGTATTGTTATGGTTACAGTAAGAATAAAATGACTGATATTTCCTGTAATTATATAAGCACAAATGTGTACACACAATGATCTATTAAACACTGTTCAGTTAAAATATTTTCTCTCTGATACTTTCTTTCTTTCTTTCTTTCTTTCTTTCTTTCTTTCTTTCTTTCTTTCTTTTTTACAGGTTTGAAAGCAATTTCACATTAGCCTGCAAACAGTTTTTTTCCTTGATGTGTGTTTATGTTTCTGCACAATGGTTCTGTTTCAAGTTCCTGAGCAGTTTCTCATTGTTTATCTTCAAGAATTAGAAATTTGCACGAAAATAAAGGCCCATCTTTGTTTCTTTAATTTCTCTTAGTAACTGGTTCAGTATTGCAGTGAACATGCTGATCATTGACTTTTTTTTATTTATTTATTTATTTATTTTTTAATATGGGGGTGAATCATTGACATTTGTATCAGTCTGGGCGGCATACCAAACCACACGCTAGCACTAAATAACAGTCTACACCACCCATTCCGCTCAGTGTAGTTTATGATGCCACAACATTTTCTTAATTGCCAGCAGTGCCACTGAGGTAATAAGGTTTTTTTTTTATTTTTTTTTATTTTTATGGATGACTCAAAATATATGTTCTTAAGTGGTCTCTCTGTGAACAACCAAGATTCAGAGCCAGAAAACACAGAACTAGAGAACAAAGCTGGGACAGAAGACACAATTAGCGTGATTTGACAAGGAATAAAAATAGCGTAGTATACGTAGACAAACTAATTAAAAGCTTAACACAGAACAGGTGACACATTTGTGTAATCAACCAATCACGTGATCACATGAGACAGTATTAAAACACTAGAACAAGCACAAGACAAAACAATGTGTAAGCAATGTACAATTCAAATCATGATGCGCACTGATAGTATGAATTTAGGATAGAAGTCAGAGTTTACAAAGTATATCTTATGCTCCAAAAGACAACATCAACGTGCATTTAATCACACTTGGTGTAAAACCCCTTTTAAAATATCTATTATTTTATTTTTATTATAAATCAATGTGTATTTTTTCTTATAGGTTTATATGGTCAAAAATGTCATAAATTGCCACAATAAAATATCTGAATTTTTTAATGCAAAAGAAAAAGACAGAAAAGAGAAAAAGTGTTTAAAATCATGTCAAAGTAAGATAAAAAAAAAATTTTTTTTTGGATCATGGCCCAAAAGTGACACAATGTCACGTAGGCAGAACCTGGATACTAACATAAAAAAGGTGATTAGCATCGAGGGGAAACAAATGGAGATGAATCTGCTGATGCTGATCAGAAGATTGCTCGCATTTGGGGTCGTTTTGTTGAACAATAGGCCTGGTCGCTCTCTGAAGCACATGATTGCATGCAGATGGAGAAGAAAGCAGTGGTGATGTGTTTGCCATCAGGAGGAACGATGAAGGAACATGATGTCAGTGTGAGTCAGCGGCTGCCCCAGGTGAAAGCTCACTGTATTGGAAGAGGGTAGGGAAACAGGGTGTGTGGCTTTAATTTGGTGACTTTGGGACATTAAACAAAGTTAAATAACAAACTCAAACACATGTACATCACATATTTGGTGTTAAAATCCATAGGAATACTGTAAATGATGATTAAAATATAAGCAATAGTTTCAGTGAATTTCAATGAATTTGATTAAACTACTAGGTAATTAATCAATTTGACTCTTTTCTCTAACACATATATCTGTTGTTTTTTTTTTTTCAGACACTGATTGCTCCTTTCATAAATGTTGAATAAATACAGTTCTACTTATAGAAAAAAAAAATTTATTCACCTGTTTATGTGGAGAATCACCATATGAATGAACTGTTATTACAGAAACAGTCGTGAAAGCTTTATTGATTACGACTTTTACTTATAATTTTTAAACGAGTGATCTGTAATTTTGCTGATTAAAACAGAATTGAGAATCAAAACGGAAAGATATTTTAGGTTCGCTATGAAGAAAATTTTCATTACTGCCATTGGGTATTTTCCTGCTGTTTTATATTGTGCTTCAATCCTAACATTCATCTACATAAACATGTTTTTAGAATGTTACATCATACAGCAAGACAATAGTTTATTATAATTTTATTTTATTTTATTGTATTTATTGTATTTTATTTATTTATTATTATTATTGTTGTTATTATTATTATTATTATTATTATTATTATTATTATTATTATTATTATTATTATTATTATTATTATTATTATTATTGTCTTTGCTTTTGGTCTAAACTTCTACACTTGACTTGACTATTACTGTTATAACTATAAACAGTCTGTCATAAAATTTAAACTTCAATTCTGGATTTAAGACTGTGTTGCAAAGATGATCACAAAGAAACTTATGGGAATCTTCTAGGAAATGCAACATGTAAATAAGGAAATTAGTGAATCAAATAGAGACGTAATTACACGTTTATGAGACTTGAGCACCTGGAATGTCTCTGTAGCAGCCGAGCTCATAGTGAGCTGTTAATCAGCGTCACCGTAACCATTTTAGTGCCGAGCTTTATTCCGGCTGTTACCATGGAAGAGACAGGAGTCGTACAGCTGGCAGTCATTTAAAGCCATTTTAAGGGAAAGAGTTGAGACCTCCGTGATAGATCGTGCTAATAGGAGCAAACACGCTAAGGCTAAATTAGGACTACAGTAGTCCTAAGGGAGGTGAAAGTGTTGTCATGCTTTTACAGAAGGCAAATTCACATCCGGCTTGTTTTAATTAATAAATTTTAGGTTTTTAGATAGTTTTAAAGTAAAAGCTTGGTACACATTATACCTTTCATTTGTTTAAAAATAAATACGTTATTGAATGTTGCAGCCTTCTTTGATGAATTCTTTGATGAATTGAATTTGCACTCAATTTGTTGTGGCTTGACACTGTTATAGCACTTGTTAATGAGTTTCCATGCAGGAAAGAAGGAAAAATGGACCAGAAAACACTGGAGCAGGGTTCTGGTTCTCAGTGTTCTGCGTCTCAGTGCCTCTGTATCTGAGCAACAGACAAAAATCATAAGGGTCACAGAGTGATGAAAAAAGTTAAATCCGAAAATAGTTGAAAATAGTCAAATCATGTGAACATGAGAAAAAGCAACACACACAGAAAAAACAGTTGACAGAGTTTAACTACATAACACACCTGAGAAACAGGCTACAGTTTTATACTTAGGGAATTCTTTGCATTCTTAAAATTTCCCAAATAGGATTACAAAAAAAAAAATACAACAAAGAAAAAAAAAACATAAGGGTCACTTTTTTCCTTTGATTTTTTTTTATGTTTTAGGGTTATGGAGCTGCTCTAGAACCTTTAGTGTGTCTCTGATGTCAACATGTTCAAAAAGAAACAAACAAAAATCTTTGTGGTTCTAGAATTTTCCCTTAAGATTTTAACGACTTCTAGCAGTTACAGTAAATGGGCATAGAGCATGTTCATCAAAATCACTTTTTCCTTGGTTTTGGATGGAGAACCAAAAACAGAGAAATTGAATTTCTCAAGGGTTCTTTTGATGAATAGTTTCTATCATTCTAATGAGGTCACACTTTGCATATTTTTAACAAAAATATCTGTCATGGGGTTCTACACAGATTTCGAGTCTCCAAAAAGTAAATAAAATTATTAAAAAAAAAAAAAGAATTTCCACATCAAACCTTTAAGGATTCTTCCAAAAGAGCAACCCATAAACACTTAAGGAATTTGATTGATTGATTGATTGATTGATTGATTGGATTGATTGATTGATTGATTGATTGATGTAGCTTAATAAATATTATAAGAAGATGAACTGGACAGCATTTTTTTGTTGTTGTTGTTGGAAAGGGCTCTTTGAAAGGTTATATCATCTTTTGGAGGATTCTACTTGGCATTTCTTCTACAAAAACTGTCCCAAAGGCCGCCCACAGTAAGGGGTGTTTAAAAAACACATTAAAATCTTTATATATATAATTTCTTTATTAAACAAAATTATTCAACAGTTCAAGTATGTGAACCACTAGGAGCATGAGTTTAGAAAGCCCCACCCATGGTTCAAGTGCATGGGACCTTGGGTCCTAACTATTAAAAGCTGGCCTTCACCTCACACATTCAAGGAAATATGTAATGCCTCAACCAAATGAGATTCCTAAGGACCTCAGTGCTCACCAGACAGGAAAAGGCAATTTCAGTCTTGCCTCCACCAGTCCACAGTGAGGCAGAGGATATGAAATAGAGAAAATTCAGTACCATTATTACTGTGTGTCCAGCAAAAAATCACTTCAAAGTGACACTAACTAAGTTATGGAGCATGACAGTGACCCTAAGCACATATGTAAGTTTACAAAGAAATAGTTTAACACATTTGAACTGCAAAATTGTAATCTATAAAACTTAAACCCCAATACAAATGTTATGGAAGTTCTTTTAAGGAGGACAACATACCGTACATATCAGAGTTGCAGCAGCTTTGTCAGGGGAAATGTGTTATGAAGGGTTCTTCACAGTTACCAGAAATATTTGGTTATTAAAGACTTTCATACTTTTCCCGACAAAGATATTTAATGTTGAAAATTTTTTAACAATAAAGGTAAAACCTGAATGTTTTTGCAACAGTTTTCCCGGTATTCTTTATGTATATTTAGGAGTTATATGAAGGTTTGATCACATTGCAGGTCAAATATATGCAGAATTGTTTTTTTTTTCTTAATTACAGATAGAAATTCCTAAATTTTTCCAGTGTAAAAAAAAATCCATCATAGTGAAGAACATCTTAAGGTATTGAGGTGACATGTGAGATCAGAGATTAGCATTGGCATTGGTGAGGGGTGAGAAGAGTTCGGTATTTTGTTTTTATTTTTTCATTAAGCAGGAAAGGTTTCCTGGTCATTTCCGACTGAACAAAATGCAGACCTTCATTGGTGTTTTCACAACTATTTTTCACCAAGTGAACAGGAAAAAGCGTGTCTCAGATGACCTAATATTTCAGCTCATGTGAAATCAGCTGGGTTTATTTTAACGTAGTCGTGTGTTTTTGTAGTAATTTGTGCCCGTCGATGCTAAATATTAGTGTTGGAGAGTGCTCTGTGGGAGTGAACGCAGCGCTCGATTAGTGTAAACACAGAGCTCTTCTGTTCTAAAATAAGAAATGACGACAAGGACGAGGTCGATGCTAATCTCTCTCATGCGCGCACACACACACTCACGCAAACACTTGTGCATACCGTGTTTAGGAGGAAAGCATAAAGAGAAGAATCTGAGGAGTGTGGAAGCTCCGAAAACAAAATGAATGATGAAAACTTTTTAACCTTTTTACACTGGTAGGTATTGATTAATTCTATATGCCATCAGTTCTGAAAGGGTGGCACGGAGATGTAGTGGTTAGCACTGTTGCCTTGCACCTCCAGGGTTCAGGTTTGATTCCCGTCCTGGGTCTATGTGTGTCGATTTTCTCTCTGTGCCGGGCAATTTTCTTTTGGGTACTCAAATTGCCCTTATTGTGTAAGTGAGTATGTGCTGTATGTCCTGTGATGGCAGGATGTATCCTCCAAACCCCCTGTGACCCTGTATACAGGATAAAGTGGTATAGACGATGAGTGAGTGAGTGATCAACTCTGAAAGATATATATTCTTCTTCTTCTTTCTTTTCTTTCATCATGCAGAGTCATTTCTACACCTCATACCTAGATAACAATACTCCAAGAAACCCAGTATTTTATGCATCTAAATCTCATCATTCCCTGAATCATTTACCTTTATAACACACAGATGTGTCAAGTGTTGGAGAAGTTATATAAATAGTTACTTTATCATTTGGAATCGGTATTCAAATTAAATGATTCTGTACAATCCTTTGATGCAGGAGTGATCAATGAACAAATTTCCTTGGAAAACAATAGTAGTTAATAGCTACCATCACACTTTCATAAACAAGGCTTAACTACAGTACAAGCAACTTACATCAAGTTAAATGTATTTATAATACAAAGGATGACTTTTCTATTCAGGAAGGACCCCTTATGCAATGTTTTCCAGTCTAAAAGCTATCCTAATCAATTAATAAATAAATAAATAAATCTTGTGAAAATGTCTAATATTTGTAACAACAAAAAAAAAACATTTATACTAAATTTGACATTTAATGACAACTGTGAAGCATGTTAAAATGATGATACATCAAAACATGGCACATGCTATACTACTGATGCTCTGTAAATCATAATGACTCTAATCTGAGCTGCTGTTAATTGTTAATTTATGAGGCTGGTAACTCTAAATGAACTTCTCCTCTGCAGTAGAGATACGTTTTGCCCTTGATTTTTTGCTTTGGCATGGTCTTTCATCATGGTGCTTGATGGGTTTTACAAATGCACTTGACAATATTGAACAGCTGAACTACATGTCGAAAATACTGTAACAGCTCACTATTGTTGTTGTTGTTGTTGTTATTTAATTACCCAATGCTATATGTGTTATTTCATACTTTAAAAATGTTCAGTATTGTTCTATAATTTTGAAAATAAATCCAAACTTGCCTCCCAACTTTTAAAACTGGCATTAAAAAAAGAACAATAAATGAAAGAAAAATAAAGCATTTTCTTAGTAGGCAGATATTTATTTTACAGTTATTGCAGAAGTCTCCAGTGTGAGAACTTTGTAACAGCTAGGGGTAAGCCATGGGTTACAGTAACATGACAATCTGTACATTTTCTATAAATGGATAAAAAGTGTGATGTTTCATTCTGTAATAAATGAAATAATTAATAATGGCAAGTTGTTGTGGTGTAAGAATAATGAAAACAATCAGAATATAATCAGATTTTTGCTATCTTAATATAAATCTGAAAATTTGCATCTTTTAGTTCCTAAATGAATTAAACTCTATGCAGCTCATATAACTACCTGCAGGTGAAAACAGTTTTCTGTCTGATTAAGGCTTTAAATAACTTTCCTTGGAAGAAAAAAAAACATGCTAATCTGTGCACATTTCAGATGATGAATAAGGCCCAACAGGTTCATTAATAAAATCTGGCTCTTAAAAGAAAAAAACAAAAGGTAATGTTGACTTATGAAAGTATGATGTCTTTCATAATGTTATTTAAAACACAGGCAAGACTCAAACCTTCCCCTGTGTAGCAATCTGATCGGCTGAGCGTTTTCCGTGCTCATGCCTGTTCCATTAACTTCAAGACATCCAAGATATAATGGAAAAATTTATAGATTGTTTTTGTCCTGGATTCTTCTTCAGTCATCAAAACATCACATTTCACCATCACATCACCAGAATTTGACCACAATAAAGCACCACAGAGTTCTTATTTGTATTGTATTTTTGTAACATATATGCAGTATCATTTTGTTTCCTAACATTTCTTTATAGTGGAATAAAATTATGAGATTCTGTTTGATGTAATGTATATGGGTTATGTGGAAAAAATATGTGTGCACATTTATCCCACTAAAATATGGTAATTTACAGAAAATAGGATTTCTCTAAATTCCACCAGCAGGTGATTAATTTCTTGGTCGTGATCACCTAGATGTTAATTTTGGGCTAGCATTCATCATGCAGTGTCATTTCTACAGACCTGTTTTTCTTTTAACACTCATCAGAAGGGCACAAAAATAAAATTGGAAGCTTCCTGAGAGTATGGCATCCGTCATAAAGTATAAGCTTTTTTTCCCTACTGTTTCCACACATGTTTGACAAAAGGTGGCTTAAAAATTACTGTTTAATATAAACCTGCATTTATAACTACATACACGATTTTTATAATGAATAATGTTTCTTAGAAAAGCTTAGCTAAAAATAAAATAAGTTATAAAAAGAAAAGAAAAGAAAAGAAAAGAAATGGAAAGAAAATAATGTTTTATCCATCACCTTGGTTTCAACTATGATGTATTTTAATGTCCTCCTTACAATTTTGTATGAATTTTTTATGAATTAAAAAAAAGTTATTTGATGGTATAAGAAGTAAAATATTTATTTAATTGTCAAGAATTATAAAATAAATAATGTAAATTTATGCCAGTATTATATATAAAGTATATATTCTTTATTTGGATTATGAACAATGACGATCGTAAAAGAGCTATATAAATATACCTGAATTGAATTGAATTGAAAGTGTTTTGAAATCACCATTTCAGGGCTGGTGTATACTATATAACTGAGCACACGTTTTGGACTTTCTTAGTTCAACATGCCCTGATATTCCCACCACCAGAAATGGACCTCAGACCACACTACTCATGCTGTTATAATGGAAAATGTCAGCTTCCACCAAGTAACGATCATCCAAGAATGGTGCAACAATTACCCACACATAAAGAGTATTTCCCTTTCACCATATTCCCCTTTCCTACATCGAATTGAAAAATAATTTTCCACTTGGGCACTGGAAGGTATTTGAAACCATACCACTGAGTGAGTCCTATTGATACAGAATGTGCAGCCTGTAATGGCATGACACCAGAGGTATGTCAGCAATTGTTTTCTCACTCTAGATGCTACTTTCCATGCTGTCTAGCAAGAAAACTCATTGATTTTGATAATAAGTATTTCTTCAAATCAGTGATAATGAGTTTTTAAGGTTTATAACCCATTGTACAGCACATAACAATATTTGAGGCTTTGTGGTATTTACAGTACTGTATACTCTGAGGATATACATAATTGTTCACACATGTGTACTGTATCTTGAACGTTTTTGTGGTTGATTTAAACTACATATTAATTTTAGGCTGTGAATAAATTTGTTTACTTGGTTAATTTAAATTAATCATTTATTAATGTGTCATTTAATTCCTACAGAACATTTAATTTTATTGTGCACAGCATAATCAATCATCAATTCTGATCATGTGGCATGGTGGCTTAGTGGTTAGCTCTGTTGCATTGCACCTTAAGGGTCTGGGTTCCATTCTCAGCCAGGTTTGATTCCCGCCTCTGTGTGCATGGAGTTTGCATGTTCTCCCCATGCTTGCTGGATTTCCGCCCGGTACTCCGGTTTCCTTTTAGGAGTACCGGGCGAAAATCCAAAAGACATGCAGATTAGGTTAATTGCCGTTCCCAAATTGCCGGTATTGTGTGTGTGTGTGTGTGTGTGTGTGTGTGTGTGTGTGTGTGTGTGTGTGTGTGTGTGTGTGTACCCTGTAATGGATTGGCACCCTGTTCAGAGTGTACCCTGCCTCGTGCCCTAAGTCTCCTGAGATAGGCTCCAGGCACCCTGTGACACTGTATAAAGGAATTTAGCGGTATAGACAATGGGTGAGTGAGTGAGTGAGTGAGTGAGTGAGTGAGTGAGTGAGTGAATTCTGACCACAAGTTGAAGTTTTGAAGGCTATTTATGCAGATTAACATTTAATCATGGGTTTTTCCTGTTTAAAGTTTTGGGACTCATTTTTTATTTGGGATTTATGTGTATAGCTTTGAACAACTAGCAGAGTGTATCCTGGGAATTCTGTGCATCTAATAGGAAGAAATATAATGGTAGAAAGGTATACTACAAGCTTCCCAGCTATTTCTTCTGTGCAAAATCCACCATGAGAGTGACCAACAATCCAGTATTTTTGAATATTCATAATTTTATGAGCATATTCCAATGTGAAAAAAAAGAATACAGATAGTATTAATTCCGGGTAAAACACTGATGCGTTGAATAATTAAGTGGGGGGAATGTGTATAATGTTTCCAACCAGAAACACAAGCGTAAACAAACAAACAAACAAATTAATAAATAAATCAATCTTAGGCTCCATCTTGTCAAATATGAGGATTCGGCCACAAATCTTCATCTACATCAAGAATGTTGTTCTCCCTACAGGAAGCCCATGTGAAGCATGTAGAGTGATGGATCCACACTACACTGTATATGACTCTGAAGTGATATCGCCACAGGTTGCATGCGTTGCCTCAAAAAGACTCGTTGGAAAATTTCCTCAGTTGCATTGAGGAAGAGGGAATGAGATGGAAGCCATATCATCTGGATGTGTGGCAAACAATTACTGTATGCAATGTTCACAGTGGACATTGATATTATTCCAGACTGTATAACAACTAGGTACAGTAATGTTGTCTTAAACCAGTGTGACGACACTAATGTGGTTGTACTCATTACACAGCTTCACTCTTACTCATTCCATGATGAATAACACTATCAACCAGAATTGCTCAAATGTCACTGGAAATATATATTTTGGTTTTTCCAATTGTATTTTCTTTCTATATTCTTTCATGTTTGATATTTTGTTTGTTTCCCTCCTAAACCAGGCAATGGTATCATTCAGTAGCACATTGAGTTCTAATTGGAGACTCCAGAGTTTAGGAAAATGACCCAGTGACACTGAAGTCCATAAATGTTTGTTAAACATCTCCTTAAAGAAAACTTCACCATATGCAAAACAAGCAACAGTTTATATTCCATTTATGTTGACCCAGACCATTCCAGCTGTTATTATAGAAATGCTAAGATATTAGAACAAGTGTGTTAATATAAATCTGTGCTTTGCAGCTGCAGTAATGTGAAATGTGCTATACACAATTAATTAATACGGTCACACCGAAAAACATTGTCTTAAATTTGTTGCACATCGACTTAAAACACATCACTGGACCATCATTGTTTTTTGAAAGTTGTAATTACTTTGATAAAATGATGTTGGTATAACACTGAATGTTGAATATATGACCCCAAATACAATGTTGCAAATATAACCTCAAAACAAAAGAATATTAACATTTACTTTCAGCACTGATGGAGCTTAACTATGGTGGCACTGAAGGGCAAAACACAAATACAAAAAGAAACCTGTAATGCAAAACAGAAAAACAACTTGCAAACACAAAAATAAAAGCTGAAGTGCAAGATGCAAACACACAAAAGGAAGAAAAAAAAGACAAAAACCTGTAGTCTAAATACTACGGAAATACAGTACATTATGACATCATTAGCCACATTCCTGAATGCTTTGCTACTATCATGTCATTTTGCTACTTTATTGACTTTTGCCAAAAAGCTGGGAGTGGAAGTTGAGCCGTTATCCCAGCCCGTTCGTATCACATCTGTCGACGGTCGGCCCCTTTCCTCCAGCTCCATCACCAGTCAGTCTCAGCCTCTCACCCTTGTCATCGGCCAACATCATGAACAGATCCAGTCCCATCTCACCTCCATTTCATCGCCACCCATCATCCTCGGACACCCCTGGCTGCTCAAACATGACCCCCTCATCTCCTGGACACAAAACCGGATCCTGCAGTGGGGGCCAACCTGCACTGAACTCTGCCTACGGGCTTCGGCTGGGATGTGTTCTAGGGAGTCCGAGGCACCCAATTTTGACACCAACGCCATCCCTGTCGCCTACCGAGACCTGACCTATGATCTGGCGATCAAACTTCGGCCGGGCTTGGTCCCCCCCTGCGGCCATCTTTACTCCCTCTCTGCCGCCGAGACGCAGGCAATGGAGAGATACGTTTCGGACGCCCTTCGTCACGACACCATCCGGCCCTCCTCCTCACCTGCCGCTGTGGGGTTCTTCTTTGTGAAGAAGAAAGCGGGCGACTTACGTCCCTGTGTCGATTATCGGGGGCTTAATAACATCACCATCAAGAACAGACACCCGTTGCCTCTTACCAACTCAGCCCTGGACGCCCTCTCTGGCGCCACCATTTTCACAAAGTTGGACCTCCGGAGCACCTACCACTTGGTGTGCATCAGAGAGGGCGATGAGTGAAAGACGGCTTTCATCACCCCTACTGGACACTATGAGAGCTTGGTCATCCCATTCAGACTCTGCAACGCACCCGCCGCCTTCTAACAGTTCATCAACGATGTCCTCAGGGACATTCTAGGGCAGTGGGTGTTCGTTTACCTGGATGATGTCCTAGTTTATTCACACACAGCTGAAAAACACACCCAGCATGTCAGAGCAGTCCTTAAGAGATTACTCGCCCATCAACTGTACTGTAAGTTGGAAAAATGCGCCTTTCATGAGCGCTCTACCACTCCTGGGTTTTGTCATCTCGCCCCAGGGTGTGGCCTGGAAGTTGTGCGTCATTGGCACAGGCAAGTAACTTCAACGGTTTCTCAGGTTTGCGAACTTTTATCGTTGCTGGTTTCAGTACTTTATTCAGTACGATTGCTGCCTCTTCAACCGCTCTGACTCGACCCTCTTCTCATCACTTCAGCCTCAATCCCGCCACCATCACCGCCTTTCATGACCTATGCCACCAACCCAATGCTACTGCACCCCGACGCAAGTAAACCATTCATTGTGGAGGTGGACACTTTGGATGTGGGTGACGGGGCTGTTCTCTCCCAACGAGGTCCAGACCAGAAGCTACATCCCTGTAGTTTCTTTTCCAAAAAATTTGACCCCACTCAGCAGCGATACGGGGTAGGGGACCGCAAGCTGCTGGCCATAAAGTGGGCTTTGGAAGAATGGCGACACTGGCTCCAGGGCACCAGGGAGCTGTTCATTGTCTGGACCGACCATCAAAACCTGATCACCATCCGCAACTTAAAACAGCTCAATCCGAGACACGCGTGGTGGGCACTCTTCTTCGAACATTACAACTTCCATCTATCCTACTGCCCGGGGTCCAAGAACACCAAAGCTGACGCCCTCTCCTGACAACATGAAGAGGACACCCCCTGGGTGGACCCCACGCCTGTCATCACACCCACCAAGATCATTGCACCACTTCACTGGGACCTGGAAATGAGGGTTCGCCGTGCACAGGCGATGGAGACAGCGCCGGCAGGTGTGCTGCCTGGGCGACTCTACGTGCCGAACACCGTAAGAACCGAGGTGTTGTGATGGGGTCATTCCTCACCCTTATCTGGACACCCAGTGCCAACCGCGCCCTCCAATTTATTAGAAGCGCCTTCTGGTGGCCATCTATGGCGAGTGACGTAAATGAGTACGTCCAGGCGTGCCCAGTGTGCGCCAGGGCTAAAAATACCAATCAACCGACCCCGGTGGAACTCCAACCACTGCCCGTTCCTCATCGGCCCTGGACGCACACTGCCGTCAATTTCATCACGGGCCTGCCGGTCTCCGAAGAGAAGAACACCATCTTAACTATCGTCGACCGGTTCACCAAAGCCGTGCACCTGGTGGCCCTCGCCGGACTCCCGTCAGCCAAAAGAACAGCAGAGCTGATTTTGGAACACGTAGTCCGACTGCATGGGTTCCCAAAAGACATCGTCTCGAACAGCGGGCCCCAGTTCACCAACCGGTTCTGGAAGGCCTTCTGCCGTCTGATCAATTCCACCTGTAGTCTATCCTCTGGTTATCTTCCCCAGACTAACGGTCAGACGGAGCGGACCAACCAACAACTGGAGCACTACCTCCTATGGGCTGAGTTGTCTCATAATCTCCACGTCTCTTCAGCCACCAATCTCAGTCCGTTTGAGGTATGCCACGGTTTCCCACCTTCGATGTTCGATCATCAAGAACCGGAGGTTGAGGTGCCGTCGGCCCAACAGTTGGTTCGTTGGTGTTGACGGCTGTGGAGCCAGATGAACGCCGCCATACAACAGGCCAACAACCACTACGCCATTCAACATCGCCATCGACACCCGCTGGGACGTTTGTGCAATGTAGGTGACAGAGTATGGCTTTCAACCAAAAAACTTCACCTTCACACAGAATCCAAGAAGCTATCACCCAGGTTCATCGGTCCATACCGCATCACCCTCCATAGCAATCCTGTCACCTACCGGCTCCAGCTGCCTGCGGCGCTCCGAATCCATCCGGTATTCCACACCTCCCAGCTCAAACCCTTCATCAATTCACCAATGGTTCCACCCACCCACCCTACTCCCTCTCCCTGAATCATCGAGGGTAGTCCTGCATATACTGTACGCCGGATCCTCGACCAGGACCACATCCTCGGGGCAGAGGTATGCAGTACCTGGTTGACTGGGAGGGCTATGGCCCCGAGGAGCGGTTTTGAATTCTGGCCTGGTTCCTCCTTGACCCCGAGCTCATACGGCACTACCGTCGTCGGATATCCTCCACCCCAGGATCGTTGAGACTCGGTCCTGGACAGGGGGGTACTGTCATGCACACTTGCACCGCAACCGGCACGAGGACCCGAAAGTAAGACGGTCGTGCTTTCAGGAAACATAAAAGGAAACAAGATGGCGCTTCACATCGTTCAGTCATTGAGTTTACCCATGCCTTCGCTTACGCTTCACAGACTATTTCGTGAGTACTCACCAATTCGGTTTGCTTCCTTGATTGAGTGTGTGTTGCTAGAACGCGGGTTTATTTGTGTAGATCCTTGCCCTTCGTGTAAGAGAGTTCTGAGACTAAACGCGTGGTTATCCTGCCTACTCCCGCTACTTCCGCGTTTGGGTTTACCATCCACGCAACACGGGCTAACTGCTAAGGTTGTTGTCTTCTTCCCTCGGTTGCTCGTGACAGCTACATGGCTAATTGCAAAACAAGCAAGACTGTACTTTACTGACAGTCTAAAATTATGACTTAAAAATGTTTTTTTTAAACAGAACTTACAAAGGCAAGCAGGATTAATATGGCACTGCCTAAAAGTTCTGTCAGTCCTGCAAAAAAAAAAAAAAAAAAAAACATAGATGGACATGGTCATTATGTATTTCCATCATTTTTAGGCTGCACCTCATGACTACTATTTTTGTTGTACTTTTTTTCCTTTTTTGTGTGTTTGCTTTTGCAATTAAGGGCTAAAAGGTCTTGTAGGTGTAATTTATTTCTTTTTCGCACCTAAAGAGCGCATTGGTTTGTGTTTGTACCGTATATGTATTCCTTTTGTGTGTTTGCATTTTGCACTTCACAGCAGAAAGTTCTTTTTTCATTTTCTTGTTGTTTTCAGATTTTTGCGCGGTTGGCTTTTGCACTTGTCTGTGCCACCGTACTTAAGGTTTACACAACATCTGGCCGCATTACGTCCGTAGATAATTAAATTTCTAATAGAGTTCAGAAATCCCGACTGGAAAATGGGATGAACACAACAGTTTCTTGTACACAGCAAGGGCATCTCATGTTTCTTGTACACAAAGCGCTCACATGTCTCTTGAGTGTTGTTGCACTGTCTTTAATTTTATTTCGAAAATTGCATTATGGCTTCCAATGCAGAAGAGGCAGGGATATTGATAGCAGTAGCAAGAGGCAAAAGAGAAGTATTGATTTGAAACGTTGTTGCCACAATGTTTTGACAACCAACTATTCCTGCTGGGAAGCTGAGTACAGCTGTAGCTGTTGTTAGACAGTGATGTGTTTAGAAACACCATCATTGCCTGTAAGTAGCAAACTCTGGTCTGAATGAACTGCTTATCCTGTGACCTAGAATGGAACTGAGCCATTTGTGTGTGTGTGTGTGTGTGTGTGTGTGTGTGTGTGTGTGTGTGTGTGTGTGTGTGTGTGTGTGTGTGTGTGTGTGTGTGTGTGTGTGTGTGATCTTTGCCGCTGTGTTTGTGCAGTGAGAGCAGTGTGTATTCAACGAGCACATGGCCTGGGTGTGTTAGCAAGTCAGAGAGAACATGCTGCGCTTATTGAGAAGCTTTTCTGGTGGTCCAGCGGAAACTCCTGCGATCTGCTCAGTGTTCAGACTGATGTTATTTTTCTCTGCTGCAAATGAGCCATGCTTTGATTTTCAGTTCCCCAAGTGTGAGAGCTTGGGCTGCTGCATCACGGTTACTGTGGTGACAGGGGGGAAAAAGCAACATTTCTATTCAAACACATCTCAAAGCAAAAGCAAAAACGTTTAATGAAAAGTCATGGCAGGTGCACAAGCTTGTACTGGATTACACTTTGAAAACAAAAGATTCCAATGCGTTCTTCATATGATCAACTGTGTTTAAACCTCCTAAAAATGTCCTTCTTGGAACTTGCTAATGCAGAAACGCTTTCGTAGAATTCTACATGAATGATTTAAGCCATCTCCCCCAAAGAACAACAGAAGCGTCCCCCGCTGTATATTATCACATAGCACTTTAATTACACACAGTGTGACTCCAAGGTCTGATTGTCTAATGTAAGGTCTGATAGTGATAGAACAGTTCATAGAATGACAACTTTCTGTGTTTTTCTTTTGTACTATAAAGACTTTTCACTTCTTTCAGTATTATGGAATAAATTAAAATAAAAATTTTATTCGTCACATACACAGTCATATATGTTATCATATGAAGTAAAATGCTTATACAACTGCTGATGACCACAAGATTTCAAAAAGAAAGTTTCAGTGTGAAATAAGGGAAATAAGACAATTTACAAATTAGAAATATATGAGAAATATGGAAATAAACATTAGATGTAAAGAACTTTTACATTTACATAATGTACAAGCAATCAAAAATATAAATGATATTAAAATAATAATAAAATGTAATAAAATTAAATATAGAAGAGTTGAAATGTAATATAGCTTAGTGTAGTGTACAGTAGAACCGTGTCCAGTCATGGGCAAGATAATGTGTGGAATGTGCACGGTTACACTCAATGATGAATGTTTTGCCGGTTTTAAGTTACTGAAAGTTAGGATAAAAGACAAAAACAAAGAAAAAGAGGTTGGAGCAGTCATGACTGCAGGCGACCTCACCAGCGCCATCTTGAATACGTAATCATGATCAAGGAATTAGTCAGTGGTCTTTAGTACTAATATTCGTGTTGTGGACATGTGAATATTGTCTTTCACATCTAATAAAGAAAAAATTTAGGGGAAAATCCTTCGTCCATCATGTTTCCACCCAGGGCTTATCTTCTTCCTATACTGGCTTACAGATTAAAGATAAATATTTTCTCGCTACTGGATAAAGTAAGATTTGTCCACATGTTTTTACTGAGAAAGAATTCGGCTATCAGAAAATCTTTAAATACATCCTCGTCAGAAATAAATACACTGTCAATACAAACTTATGAGTGCCTTTGATGTAAAGCCCTTCAATAAAGCTGAAATAAATAGATATGTGAAGAATCGACACATGACACTGATTTTTTTCAGGGAGCCTGAGACTGAGGGGCTGCGCGCAAACCCTTTTCATTTCCTCTTTCATCCCCATCACCTTCACCTGGCTTCTGAGAAGGATATTTATATCACAGGGATTTCCTTTTTTTTTATGTGTAGCAATGGGACGTGAGTGAGGTGAAGAATTTGATGTCAAAACAAGCAATTTATCTTATGAATAACAAAACTTTTTGTATTATTATTATTATTATTATTATTATTATTATTCAAAAAATCTGAATAAATAAATTAATAATGTAATCATTGTTAAATTAACAAAGTAATAAAAGTTAATGTTATTTCAGAGTATATTTTAAATAATTGTAATCATAGCTGGTAAAAATCGCATTTTGGACTTTTGAGAAATGTTACCAAATTAAAACTGATTTAAAAATCATATCCTTTGAAATCGCTTTTTGTCCCGGTACAACACAAAACCATGGCATTCTGGGAAATCTGATACGTTACACACCCACCTGACATCTGTCTCATGTCAATGTAATGTGTTGTATACCAAGGTAAATCCAGTCATCTGTACTCTAATTTATCTTCATTGTCTACCTGTAAACACAAAGCCATTTTACAGTAAGTGTGAATTGAGTTATAAGTTTCTGCATCCATGCATGGTGTGATGGGTTTTATCCCACTTTAAAGTGACTCAGATTGAGTTTGACATCCTGTCTAAGTACACTTCAAACACAGGGCATGTTTCAATATCATTAGACAAATAATCAAGGAAAAGATGTGGATACTGTAAGTAAATATGCTTGTGTTTCATAGTGTTTGTGAGAAAACAGTCACCATAAAATTAGTGTGTGCCTAAAAAACAGCCGATTCTGACTCAGTGTGTGTTATGTTTTTATTGTCAGTATTAAGTTAATTATGATTCATTGTTTCAGTCAACCATAATATTTCAGTGTGTGTGTGTGTGTGTGTGTGTGTGTGTGTGTGTGTGTGTGTGTGTGTGTGTGTGTGTGTGTGTGTGTTCGTGTGTGTGTGTGTGTGTGTGTGTGTGTAGAGCATCTTTCTTTCTTTTACTTTTGACTTTTACTCTCAACGGGTCGATCAAGTGCAGCGTGTCATGTTACAGAGAAACACAGACAGTGTAAACACATATGTGCTAAAGAAAATGCACAGTTATAGTGGTGTAAGTCTGATTGTTAAAGCATTGACACGAGAGACTCCTTTAATAAATGTACAAATAAACACAGTTTTCATAATGGCAAATTTTGTCGTATGAACGATTTTCCTTAACCTGTTTATGTAAAGTGCCTGTTGAACAAATCCTATCAGTAAATATACAGTAAATGGCAACTTATTAAAACAAGTGTATTGATAAAAACCTGCTATTTGTAGCTGCATTACTGTAAGAACTGCCTCTTTAGAAAATTATTGAATCCTGATCAATATAATGTCCCATATGTAGAGAACATTTGTCATATCCAGTAGAAAAAATGTTTTGCAAAAAAAAAAAAAACATCCTGTCCTATTAATTTAATGACTCATTTACAGAATACATTGTGTGGTGTTTAGTGCTTAAAAGAACTGTGCAGTTTCACGGCCTCTATGGAAACCTTGTGTCTGCTGAGACACTGATAAGCGCCGCAAATTAATCTCTGTCGCTCAAAATTACAGTTTTCTTTGACAAAAGGAGAGAGGAATGACATTTATTTCTGACGGATTCAATGAGGACATTCTGCTTAACCTCTACGTGGCATCCCATCCTGCTCTCATCTCTTAAACATTTTTATATTTTCTTTACATTTTTGTTTAGTCTTTTTCTAATTGTGCTGTCATAGACTTTAATATTTAACATGCTCAGTGAGGCATGTTGGGCCTGAGATGTAACTTTTGTTTAGTTTTTTTTTTTTTTTTTTTGGATTTCTTTGAGGTTTGCACATCCTGACATTGGGGTAGTGTGCTGGAACATCCACTCCTGGGAAGACTGGCAACTGTCTTTCTTACTAAACTCCAAATCATTTGGTTTTATAATCTGTTAATTCTCCTCCTCGGGAAGCACTTACGAGAAGCCATCACTACCCAGCTTCCCCAGCTTCAGTCCCTGCAATTGCCACTCCTCAAACTTGGACTGACCACTGCTCACTCCGAAGGGCTTGGCAGCACATCCATTGCACTTCCTTCACCAATATACATAATATGCACACATATACAGTGGAACCTTGGATTGTGAGTAACTTTTAACTTAGTAAACGATTGAGGTTTACTAACAGTATTGTGGGTAATCAATCCGTCTCCCATGCTCAGTCTCAATATTCAATAGTCAACATCCGAGAACACATATACTGTTAACTATAACACTGTGATCATGTGTGTGCAAGTAAAAAAAAGCATTTTTTTACGTGCGTGCATGTGTGTGTGTGTGTGAAAGTCATCTTACACAGTAGCCCCCTTCCTTCTCTTCTCCTCTCTCTGGCTTTGTCGGCAAGCTGGTGTGTGTGTGTGTGTGTGTGTGTGTGTGTGTGTGTGTGTGTGTGTGTGTGTGTGTGTGTGTGTGTGTGGTGTGTGTGGTGTGTGTGTGTGTTTGGGTTGTGGAGCAAATCATCAGGATTTCATTATTTCCTATGGGGGACATTTGCTTTGGTATACAAGTGTTTTGTGCTTCCGGAACCAATTATGCTCGTAATCCAAGGTTTAACTGTATCTCAAACGTTTACACATACCAGTTAGAACAATATCGATATTTTTCTAAAGTATGAAATAATATATACTGTATGGCATTAAGTAATTGTGTAAGAACAACAAAAGCAGCTATTTTAAGACACAAAGGTCAGCTGTTCTAGACCATAAGTAGGAGATCTCAATACAACTGTTCACAGGTGATTATAAAGAAGTACTAATCAGGAAAGACTACAGAATCAGAAGGTGTGTCCAAACTATTGAGTGAAGCATGGCAAAGAAAGGACTCATGTACTTCAGAAAAATAGATGGTATTCTGAGGAAGGTAGATTACATGGATATGCTGAAGCAACATCTCAAGACATCAGACAGGAAGTTAAAGAAATCAGCCAGGAAGTTAAAGACATGGGTTTTCCAAATGGACAATGACAGGCATACTTACAAAGGTGTGGCAAAATGGGTAAAATACAATAAAGTCAAGGTATTGAAGTGGCCCTGACCTCAATCAAATAGAAGATTTGTAGGCAGAACAAGGAAACGTACAATCCAGACTCAGTTGCATCAGTTCTATCAGGAAAAATGGGCTGAGATTCCAGCAACCTATTTTAAAGAAGCTTGAAGATGGCTACCCGTAAGGTCTTCTCGGTGTATAAACTGTGCTCCTGCTACATTGTACTGTAGGTTAATCAGATAATTGTATTGCACAGGTGTACAGACATTCCTAATAAATTGGACAGTGAGTGAGTGGGTAAACAGATACTGCATTCAGTTCCTTTCAGAACACATTTGAACAGCATTAATGCAGACATCACTTCCTCCGTGCATTTCCCTGGTAAAGTACAGTAAGCACATCAGATACCTGTTTCTACTACTTCATCCAAGGAAAAAAGAAATATTGATTATATTGAGACCAAAACAGATATTAAAAAACATACACTACTGAAATGTGTATAACTCCCTGTATAGTTCATTTCGCAGTGAGCTACTAACTGAATGGAAAGCAGCAAGAGTAAATATGACTAGACATCATGGCAGTGTAAAATGATGTGAAAGTGATTAAATCATGATTTTGCACAAGCAGATATGACAGTTTTTTCCCAGCAATCCCAATAGAAATCCACTTCAGAGTTTCTGTGGACCTGAAACTGTACTCCAGTTTACTCATCTTCCCACAAACCCTATCTGATCTGGCACAGAGAGCAGAGAAGGGCGTAAAGAGGAAGGTGATACACGAATCAAGCATATGACCAAAAACACCAGTGCTTATGTATTTCACACATCTATTGAATCATTCTTCCTGCTTACTTTTATTTTTAATATTATTATAACAGCTGGATGTACGGGCGCACCCGGTCAGACGTTTTCTTTTTCTAAATCCACACAGGAACAAAAAGCCGCTGCTTACTAGGATATTAATCCACACTGGTGCAGTTTGCTTCATCACATTCTAGCCATCCTTATGTGCACAGAGCTATGCATGCTAATCAACAGTAGCACCAACTCATTTATGTAAAAAAAAAAAATGGATTAAACAAATGGATATTTAGAGCTGAGTGACTTAAAGAGCTTAAACATTGAAAATAAAAGCCAGCCAATGAATTCACATTTAAATATATTTAATAATACTCCACACCCTTGTAATTTTCTGTTTTTTTACAGAAACATTCTCCTGATGTTAGAAAGTAGAAAGCAACCGCCACATGCTAATCAAGATTAGCATAACAAACATCCTTGCAAATAGATGACTATGACTAATTATTTCCACCCAATTATTTCCACCCATAATAATTTAAAAAATAAACGGTTACAAGTGAGAAATGTACATATTATGTTACTAATCAACACTGATTAAACTGCAGACAGTTTACTGCAGACAAAAAAAAACATTGTAAGTTTCATAACACATCAAGATACATAAAGGTGAATTTCACTAATTATACACATGCATAACGTACATGATTATGCATAATTTACATTAAAAAATCATGTAAGAAAAATACATTTGAATGTAAATGAATCTTGAGAAGCCCTGTTTTTAATTAAATTAATTATTGGAGAAATTAAACCTTAAAATCAAAATCAGAAAAAAATCTTAATTTTGTGAGGGGAAAATCAGGTTTATTATGTGTGAAAAAGATAAAACAGTGATTTAGACTGATAATGCTAGAAGGGAATGAAAAATGTAAATTAAAAGGAAAATCAAACGTAATGTTTTATGTGAGAAATAACAGGACAGCACGAGTTCCAGGCGCTGATTAACTCAGATCCGAAACGCAATTACATAGTCAGCAGGGACGATCTGTTGAGGCAGAATATCATTAATGTTTTAATATTTAATTGTCTAGGAGGAAAATAAACACAAAAGCAAAAGCTACTGCCACCATGCTTAACCGCTGCTACAGTGTTTTTGGGGTTGAGTTCCTCACCTTTAGTCCTCCAACCATACCTTTGCTCAAAACTTTCCTTCAGGAGTTTACATCCATCTTTGTCCATGTAGTCAGCTGCAGACTTTAGTCTAGCTTGAAGGTGATTAAAAAAATTATTGGAACAGGAGCTTTTTTGGATGATAGCCTTTTAGTTCATGGTGATGGAAATCACACTTGAGTGCAGAAAGTGACAGTGGTGTTCCCATGCGCTCCAGTCCATGTCAGATCTGTGCCCTGATTGTTCCTTATCATTTGAACGGATTTCCTGTTGCAGTGTCGATCTTCTTTCAGACATTGGTAACGTGGTTACACCTCTTCATAACTTACAGTATATAACAAACTGATCTTGGAATCTGCAGTTGTTTAGATGAGGCATTCCTGACTCATGTAAATCTACTGTCCACTTTCTCAATTCTTCGCTGAGCTCCTTGGACTTTCCCATTGTACTGTGGGTTTGTCAGTCCAATGAACGTCATCAAATAAAGCCCTTTTTATTACACAGAAGTAACCAGTGAAGTTACAGTATATAGTCACACAGCAAAATCCTTAGTCTTGAATTACCACCCAAAGTGTTGATTTAATATTGATACAAATTAGAAAATAAGATGGATGAGGCATGCATTTAAAATCAAAACCTCTGGCATTAAATCTGTTTGGTAAAGTAAAATAATTCTTTGATCTTGGACTTATTTCTGATGCAAAGGCAAAAGAATGTAAAAAAAAATTTTTTAGTTTTTAATGTGCAATTTTAATATTTTTATATACAAGTTCCAATTATGGGGACAAAATGATTTTTAAAAATCTACTCATAAACATTCTGAGTTATAGCTCTGTCTTTTGATTCATACTGTAAAGAAAGACAGAAAAATGAAAAGAAACAAAAACTAGCCACCAACCATAACACTGCATGTTTGGTTCAATTTCAGAGTGAATTTGCTTTTTCACTCCATTTGACTCATTTTGGAGTTCACTTAGATATAAATATACTTTCTGTTATTCAGAGAAAAAAGGTACAGAGACGGAAAGGGGACTTGTTGCTGTATCAATTCAACGTTCTCTCAAATCAATCTTTGAATCTCTATCTCTGTCTCTTCCTCTTTCTCTATCTCTCTCTCTCTCTCTCTCTCTCTCTCTCTCTCTCTCTCTCTCTCTATTTGTCTCTCCCTCCCTACCTCACTCTCCCTGCCCCTCTAGCTTTGTCCCTCACTCACTTATCATCTCCTCACCCATTCATTTCTCTGTGTTTTTAATAATGAATCCAGCTGTTTGGTTATTTTAGACCAGGTACAGCAGGTATGTTAATGGATTTATCTCTGTTCGTCATGGCTGCTCTTTCAGACCCTGCTCATAAATCACTCTTACACATATAGTGTGTATAAACATAATGGATGTGAGGTCACGACCTCCATCAGAGCCTGCATGTGGCCTGTGTGATAACATGCACTCATCCTGTGCTCTTTTTGTCCTCCAGCACACCATGTCAGTCCTCCTGTTTTTATGCAAATGCGTTATTAATAAATTAAAGTTTACACATAGGTGAGAAAGTTCTGGCAGCTGTTGTTATGTGGATAACAAGATACCTTGATAACAGAAGGCTTGGAGTAAATTATTATGAAGTTTCAGTATGTTTCATTTCATCTTCTAGGGTAGGTGTGATAATGTATTTTTTACCCCTCTGATGATCATATCCAACAGCGACCAATTTTGAATTCAGAATAGAACAGAAATCAAAATAATGGCAATTGATAAATAATCTGTACGTATTTTCTTTCTGCACGCAAACATAATCAATCTTAAACATAATCAATCCAAGCAAGTTTATACTCATGATGTTTATACTCATGATAACTCTCATTAATTCACTTGCATCTCTTTTTCTTCCTTTTTGAAGTCAATTGTTTAAATGATTTACCTCTGACTGTTACAGAAACATTAAAACTGGAGAGTATTTCTTTTAATTTTAAATAAAATCACAGAAATCCTCACCATGTCTTCACCATGTCAATCTGTTTTTTGCAGGAAATCCACCATATAAGTCCCTGCATTAGCTGCTACTATAGAAATGACAACATATTTCAATAAGCACATTAATATTAATTTGTGATTTACAGCTGCACCCCTACCAAAGCTGCTTTTTTTTTTTTTGGGAAAATCAAAGCAAAAGTATTGAAACAGGCTTTAGGAAATGTTGTGGCAAGCGTGTTTCGATGATATTTTATTTTAGGATAATAATGAAAAATAATGCTAATTGTTATGTATCACTATTTTTATACATTTTTACTATATTTTATTGACCACTTTAGTTAATAATAATAATAATAATAATAATGCTACTTTGTAGTAACCTCTGCTGTATAGGGGAAAAAAAGACCTTTTATTTTTTATTTTTTTATTTGCTTGTCTATTCGTTTTTTTTGTTTTGTTTTGTTTTGTTTTGTTTTGTTTTGTTTTGTTTTGTTTTGTTTTGTTTTGTTTTGTTTTGTTTTTTGGTCCTGGTATAAAATCTATACCAGCAGCCTTGAATTTGAGCGTTGCAGCAGTGGTATTACACATCCTTACATGTTAGTTGTCCTTAATGTTATTTCAGCTTCCTGTAGTCATACATTACCAAAATTACAATAGAAGACAGAGACGGGCCAAGAAACTGCAGATGACGCTTATAGATAAGATTCAAAGTCAGTCTGCTTCCTTGTATCACACCTGCACATTGCATAAATGTGTTTCCCAAATTTTCATCATGTCACTTTGATCGATTGGTCATGAAACCAAACCCTCATTCATGTGCAAACTAGAGTGGTGAAAAGGTGATGAAAGATCAACTTTTTTATATTTACTGAGTCACTTCCTTTTGATCACTGCTAATCTCAGTGTTCTCATTTTTAAATCTTTGTTTATATTACACCTTAGAATTATCCCTAGACTGGCAATGGGAATGCGCAAAAGTAAATCCCCCCAATGAATTGAGGCTTATCTACAACATTGTAAAAATCATTAATGTCCTGCACATTAAAACATTTCAAAATTAGGAGGAGCTTGAGTTACCGAGTGGCACAACAGGAAAAGTGATGAGATTAGGGAGAATTAAGGGCAGGATGTCATGGAGAAAAAATTAGGCTAATACAGTACTTGCCTCCTTAATAAATATAGTGGCTTTTAATACAAAGAGGAACTGTGACACAAATTAACTGACATGCTTCTGGGGGAATAGATGACATACAGTACGTGAACTCCCACACCAATCGTAGTGCCACTAGGCAAACATGGGTGAATACCTGTGAATTTATGCAGGTGTTTCTTGTGCAGTTTGTGTGTGGGGGTGGGGTGAGGTCATAATATTTACCAGAAACTCGACACAAAATACAGAAAAAGATGAACTCACGTCAGTACAGTAACAAATTTCCTTTCATAAATTGCAAATGTATTGTGTATATTCTCTTGTTTGTCTCTAGAAACAATATACAAAAAAATGTAATAATTTATAATCAGTGTGATAAATGAGCCCAACACTGTCTGTGAATTAAGTGCCTGGGGAGCATTTCAAGTAGAAACCACACTGAGCCTAAAACAAAGCCGTGTTGGACACCATATTGCTGGGGATAAGAGGGACTTCTAAATGATGTAAATATTTTGGTTATTACAGTTCATGTATGTATCCATTTTCAACTGTCTTGAACTCAGTACTATAAAATTTAAAGATGAGTTTTAGACTCTAAGGCAGAAGAGTGCTAATTAATGCACATTACACCAGGATTAATATCTTTTGTGGTTTGGGTTTGGATCTGACCTTGCGAAATGTAGTCTTTTTACATCAACACAAATTGAAGCAGCCTAAGATCAGAAAGAACGATAACTGAACATCCGACATCTTTCTCATCTCAGCTGTGATTTTATTCAATCACATATGGTTCCAGCTCCATTTCCTTGTGTTTTTATTTTCACAGCAAACACACTCCTCATGACTTTAAACCCTGTGATGTTATTTTAGAGACTTCAAGGAACTCTTACTGTGTCTGTAAGAGCCTGAAAAGTTTAAAAGTGGGTTTGATATCTCAGACAATTTTACAGTGGAATTCAATTTCAGCTTATTGTTTTTACTAAAAAATAAAAAATGGGAAGAGTTCATAGAAATTGGTAAATTTTGCATTATTGTATTCTGTAAGCTAATTAGCAAGGACTGTGCATTACAGTACATTTAGCTGTTACTTTCAGTTTTATTTTAATATACAATCCTGTATTAAACTGATGTACAGTCGTGACCAAAAGTTTTGAGAGTTACATAAATATTGTAAATTGGAAAAGTTGCTGCTTAAGTTTTTATAATAGCAATTTGCATATACTCCAGAATGTTATGAAGAGTGATCAGACGAATTGCATAGTCCTTCTTTGCCATGAAAATTAACTTAATCCCGAAAAAAACTTTCCACTGCATTTCATTGCTGTCATTAAAGGACCTGCTGAGATCATTTCAGTAATCGTCTTGTTAACTCAGGTGAGAATGTTGATGAGCACAAGGCTGGAGATCATTATGTCAGGCTGATTGGGTTAGAATGGCAGACTTGACATGTTAAAATAAGGGTGATGCTTGAAATCATTGTTCTTTCATTGTTAACCATGGTGACCTGCAAAAAACGCGTGCAGCCATCATTGCGTTGCATAAAAATGGCTTCACAGGCAAGAATATTGTGGCTATTAAGATTGACCCTAAATCAACAATTTATAAGATCATCAAGAACTTCAAGGAAAGAGGTTCAATTCTTGTTAAGAAGGCTTCAGGGCGTCCAAGAAAGTCCAGCAAGTGCCAGGATCGTCTCCTAAAGAGGATTCAGCTGCGGGATCGGAGTGCCACCAGTGCAGAGCTGCTCAGGAATGGCAGCAGGCAGGTGTAAGTGCATCTGTACGCACAGTGAGGCAAAGACTTTTGGAAGATGGCCTGGTGTCAAGAAGGGCAACAAAGAAGCCACTTCTCTCCAAAAAAAACATCAGGGACAGATTGATCTTCTGCAAAAAGTATGGCGAATGGTCTGCTGAGGACTGGGGCAAAGCCATATTCTCGGATGAAGCCTCTTTCCGATTGTTTGGGGCATCTGGAAAAAGGCTTGTCCGGAGAGGAAAAGGTGAGCGCTACCATCAGTCCTGGTACCGAAACACCCTCCAACAGCAACTTCTTCCAACAATCCAACAACAGTTTGGTGAAGAACAATGCATTTTCCAGCACGATGGAGCACCGTGCCATAAGGCAAAAGTGATAACTAAGTGGCTCGGGGACCAAAACGTTGAAATTTTGGGTCCATGGCCTGGAAACTTCCCGGATCTTAATCCCATTAAGAACTTGTGGTAAATCCACAAGAGGCGGGTGGACAAACAAAAACCCACTCCAAGAAGTGATTATGAAAGAAGGGGTTGCTATCAGTCAGGATTTGGCCCAGAAGTTGATTGAGAGCAGCCCAGTCGAATTGCAGAGGTCCTGCAAAAAAGAAGCCCAACACTGCAAATACTGACTCTTTATTTTGGCAGTTTTCTTGTTTTTTTTTAGTGTTTATTTATGTTTTGTTGGTTAGTGTTTATTGTGGTGTTTTTTACTTTGTGTACTTTGGTTACTGTTGTATTGTGTGTTTATTTGGTGTTGTGCATTTTTGTTGAATTTTGTATTTTCTTTATTTGAATGTGGCCTCAGTTTCTCCCCAGGCCAATTTTGGGATTACCATATATGGTATGGTAGGAGTTGAGATATTTAATTGTATTACCTGTTGTTAATATTATGGTTTTTGTTTTAGATCTCCTTGACCCCATGGTGGCTGTTGTGTTTTCTGGGTAATATGTCTTGTATGTAATAAATATTTGTTTATTGATTCCGCAACCTTGCCTTTTGCTTGATTGTTTAGTCCCACTCCTTTTACGGGGTGTTGCGTTGCTACACAGGCATCTTTTAATGATGCATTGTTTCTTAACACAATTAATTAAACCTACACAATATAACTTTTAAGCAACAACTTGCTGAAACAAAACAGTGGTGTAGTGCTAAGCAATGTGGCCTCACACCTCAAAGATTGGGGTTCAATTCCAGCCTCAGCCTCTGTGTGCATGGAGTTTGCATGTTCTCCCTGTGCTTGGTGGGTTTCCCCTGCGTAATCTGGTTTCCTCCCATAGTCCAAAGACATGCAGATTAGGTTAATTTGCGTTCCCAAATTGTCCTTGGTGTGTGTGTGAGTGTGCCCTGTGATGGATTGGAACCCTGTCCAGGATGTACCCCGCCTCATAGCTTAACTCTGCTGGGAGAGACTCCAGGCCCCTGCGACCCTTTGCATAGGATAAGCTGTATAGAAGAAGAATGACTATATAGTATTAAAGTATATATACATATACTGTTTATATATCATTTAAAACAAATCTAATACTTTAATTTGTATTCTTTTATATCATATATTTTCATCTGCCTGTTTTTGATATACAACAAGTATAAGTACTAATAGTGGATAAAATATTTGCCTATCTGCTATGTAAAGTGTGTACGTGTAGGATGAGTTAATGAGGGGGAAAAAAGTAAGTGGAAAAACAACCGTGTGAAAAGATTCGTCGAGAGAAAAAGACGAGTGAAACTCTTTAAATTAATGATCGATGAGGCAGCTTTCTTTCACTTTAAAGTTCTTGCTGGCCGCTTTGTAGTGCGCTCGTTTATATCGGTGCCATTATACACGCTCTCCCTGCTGTTGAGGTGAAAAAGATGAGAACAATTGTAGTTTCACTCCCTTTTCACTGCACATCATTCCCCCATCCATCCGTCAGACTCTTTTTTGGCATCTGGGGTTTTTTTTTATTTTATTTTATTTTATTGCTCTTGGTTTCCTGGAGTTTCACTTTGCACTTCATGGACTGCAGATTAAGGAGGGAAAAAAACTGTGCGCTAGACTGTGAATTTCTATAGTCACTGTTAAACCCCACTCTGTTTGGGGGGGGGGGGTCATGCTTTTTTTGTTTTTTCATTGAGTAATGTGACACATGCATACAGCACATTTACTTCAGATGTGTCACATTCATGATTCGGGTTTCTTTGTCTTATAATGGTCTAAAAAGGTGACAAACGATAACCCAGAACATCTCACTACAGTTACACAATTTTTTTCAAAAATGTCTCTCTTTTATCATAATTTCTTTTGACAGCATGTCTATTAATTTCAGATTAAATGGATTTGTATTTTGTTGATTTCTGATATATTCGTACAGGACTTTCTTCAGATTTTCTCAACAAACCACTTTCGCACAGATCAAGGACCCATTGCTATGGGTGAAGAAGGAAACAATAAGCGAAGGTTTTTAAGAAACTGCTCACGTTTCACGTGGTTTCAGAGCCCAACTGTTCTGTCATCAAACATTGGAGATTCTTGAAGCACAGTGTAACAACAACAATAACACTCGTAAAGCATTCGTACAGCCCCTAGTTGTAGTTTAGAGATTTTACTGTCTAAGCTCAAATTCAACTTGCATAGAAGATATTAATTGCATGAAATATTCATTTTTATATATCAGTTTTACTTGTTAAGAATGTTACTTGAAGAATTAAGAGAACCAGGAAGGCAGGATCATTACTATTAAAGCCACTGCTCAGAAACACACTCAGGAACAGCGAAACATACTGTGAGTAAGAATTACAGATAAATAAATTATGAGAGAGGCGGCACAATGGCACACAATGTGGCGTTGCACCCCTAGGGTCCTGGTTCGATTCCCGTCTCCGTGTGCATGGAGTTTGCATGTTCTCCCTGTGTTTGGTGGGTTCCTCCGGGTACTCCGGTTTCCTCCCACAGTCCAAAGACCTGCAGATTAGGCTAACTGACATTCACAAATTTACTTTAGTGTGGAAATGAATATGTGTGTGTGGCTGTGTGCCCTGCAATGGATTGGCACCTGTCCAGGTTGTACCCCGCCTTGTGTCCTGGGATAGGTTCCAGGTCCCCTGCGACACTGAATACAGGATAAAGCAGTATAGACGATGAGTGAGTGAATGAGTAAAATGTGAGATAATTAAAAAGTCTGCATGGTATAAGGTTGTGGATTAATGGCAGCTCCTGGATTGGCAATTGTGTATGCATCTGCTTAAAAAGGTACATACCCCTGTGATTTCAATACAAAACATGGTAGTGCATTACTTGAGTTGTGTTTCTGTGGGAAAAAGTCCATAATCGTAACTGGAAAAAATAAAACAGTTAGTTAGTTAGTTAGTTAGTTAGTTAGTGTGTGTGTGTGTGTGTGTGTGTGTGTGTGTGTGTGCGTGCGTGCGTGCGTGCGTGCGTGCGTGCGTGTGTGTGTGTGTGTGTGTGTGTGTGTGTTTTATTCACAATTCTGTGATCTACCTGTTCATTATGTAATGTCAGTATAGCCTCACTATGAACATCATAACGAGAGTCTTATCCACCTAAAGCATTTGGATGGGCGGAAATGTTGGCACTGATTAATCCTTTTCTTATTCAGTTATTTATAGAAGGTTTGTGTGTGAGTGGGTGTGTGCAGGCCAGTTGTGCCAAACACACAACACTGAGAACATGGTCCAGAGTGGTAATAACTTTTTAAAGGTTTATATTACTGCACTCATTCTAAAATTTATGGAAGTAATCTCTGGTTTCAGTGTTTTGTAAAAGCCAGAGGTAAACCTTCAAGTTTTCTTTATTTTTTAATCATATTTTATACTTTCACTCTGATGTGTAAATGTTTTTGTTTCGTTTTTTTGTGAATTGAACGTCATGCTAATCAATTTGTTGTTGTTATTATTATTATTATTATTATTATTATTATTATTATTATTATTATTATTATTATTATGAACAACATTGATTTAACAAATTTTTCATGGGTGACTGCTTTTTATTTATTCATTTAAATATGTATGTATTTGCACCACTCACTTTATTTTGGTTACGTTTACGCACAACAATGTTGGACAACAAGCCCATATTTTAATTCCTGTTCTCCAGCTTTGTATCAAGATTGTAGAGATTGGTGCAGTTTCCAGAGTGCGAGTGGAAAATCAGTGCCCTTTAATAAAAAGGAGACCACACGTGAGCTCTGTAGGTATTAAACCTTCCCTCTTAAAACTTTATGGAGCTATTTTTTGCTGAAGCTTTTTCGTGCCCAGTCTAATTTGGCCTCCAAAAATAGAGCCAGAGCAGTTTATTCACACGGGGCTCCCCTTCATAAAATGCTAGAAGATATAGGAAAGGTTTTCCCCCAAATCAGGAAGTTGACTGCTTTAATCTTAGCCTCTGCTTTCTATCACTGTACTGTAGGCATGAGTCTTACTGATCACATACTGTATATACACAGAGTCATTTCAAAATGTGACAATATTGCACAGCGTTCAACATGAATTCCTAATAAAGAGCTATAATTAGCTTCTGACCTTTTAACAAACCTCTTAACAAGCTATCATTAGCCGCATGTCTTTGTTTTGCCATGCGTTTATTTTTGAGATGGTCATGGTCACTTCCTGTCCTGTAATTTAACTTGTCACCCTTTCGAAGTTTCTTATTTGCTGGGCTGGTCAGTAATGCAGTTTAACTGGTCATGCCCCCATTTCAGGAAGTAACATACAGCTTGGGTAATATACAGTAAAGCAGTTATTAATCATTATTATTTAGAAGTCTTAGAAGTTTGGGAATAAAAGTGCTCCAAATTTAGAACGACGTAAACTTTTAGACGCACTAAACATTCTCCCGAATTCTGACTGAGCTTGAGCAGGACTCCTTAATTAATGTCACTGAGATGACATTAAACGATTCCCTGATTTAGGCACTGATTCACTAACTAACTAATTACACTAACTAATTTCTGGCACCACTGACTGAATGACCGAAGAGCAAACCTCATCATGACCACTGAATCAGTGTATTCCCCGAGTCAGCTCCTGCGCACTGGAAGAAAAAGAAATGAGTCTTCATTGTGACTGAAAGGTTAATTTAATCAGTGTCTGCTACAGTATATTGAATATTGAATAATGGAGCGAATTTCAGCCATAACCAGAGAAACAAGTCTCAATCATAGCTAAAAGATTCACTTAGTCAAATGCTGATTCACTAAATGACAGATGAGGAAATCTTAATGTCGACCAAAAGATTTGTTCACTTAAATCCAGTGAAGTAACTGAGTAGTGAGTCATGCTTGGAACCAAAAGATTCACTCATTCGCTTAATGACAGAAGAACAAATTTCTGTCATGATTCAAAGATTTATTGATTCAAACATGGAACACTGGTCATGGTACTCACTTAAAGATGCACTGATGTAATTGCTGATTCATGGAAGCTGCTTCTTTTATAAATACAGCTTTTCCATATCAGCCAGGCAAGGAATAAAGGAGTGTAACTGCATTTTCAACTAAGTGAAACAAACGGCTATATGCACAGTGACAGATATTGGTTCATTCAGATGAGTGACTCATTTAAAAAAGAATTTATTGAGGACAAATCATATTTATTGCATTGAACATCCAGCGGTGAGGAACAGCACCGAGTGATTGGAGTTTCGAAGGGAACACACAACCAATCCAATCCAAATAAAAGACACGTGAAATGACCAGGCGTATACAGAATCCAGGAAGATGACAAATCCCGGGAAAGGTCAACTCGAATAAAAAACGAGACTGCATGTGATTAGTTGTCAAGTATCACTGGATACAATTTCCACACAGTGTCCGATGGGCAAAAGTCGTCCTCATTACACGAAATGATCAGAGAGGAGCTCTCGAGTCTTCAGAGGGAAAGTGAAGGTGCAGCAGATTTTTCCAGTTTCCAGAGCCTTGAAGGTTGAAGGCGGAATAAGGAAAGAAAATCACCTTAATGGTTGTAATACGGTTAATGCATTGCTCTCGGCCGGGTTTCCCTGAGCTGCAGTGGAAAGTGTTTGTTGTTGGCAGTAAACATGGAAATAAGATCATTGTGTTGAGTGTAATTTAGCTCGTTTCTAACACAGCCGAGAGACTCACGTGCCATCTACCTGCTGAGTGAGGCACCCGGGGAAGCAGGGCCAAGTGTGTGTTACCAGGCCCCTTCAGTAAATCCGAATCGCACTACCAAGATTTATTCCAGAACGGCTGTAATCGTATTCCTCAAGCGCATTATCCTTACAGTAAGATCTCATTGGCTGATCGTAACAGGGATGTCTAACAAAACACACAATGAGTAATAAACACTGTGTGTTATGCTGTTATGATAAAATAATCAGTAACAGATGGTGTGATAAAGTTACCGTTACCACCCCAAAGTTCATTATTTTCCTATTAACGGCACGTCCCCGAGTGTTTTTATCCTTGCCGAACATGCTGAATGTCCTGAAGATGAACTTTATCTCCGAGTGTTACAACACACTGACGCCGCAGACTCCTTCCATTAATAAACACATTTCTCACACAGAAAACTTTACCATATGTAGGGAGATTCTCTTCCCTGTGAAAAAAGTCCCTATGTATGAGCTATTTGTCACATTTCAGTGTTATTCTTTTAGAAATGATCAATAAAAAAATAAAGATCAGAAGAGATTTTATTTCAGCCCTTGTTTTAGTATATTGCTGACTTATTACTTGCTATTTGCTGCTGTGTATGTGGACTGAACGATACTATAATCATCACAGAGACAGTGTAGGAGTGGCTCATAAATCTGTTTTATACAGTATATACATGTAATCATGTTAACGTGTGTGTGTGTGTGTGTGTGTGTGTGTGTGTGTGTGTGTGTGTGTGTGTGTGTGTGTGTGTGTGTGTGTGTGTGTGTGTGTGTGTGTGTGGCAGTCTGTCTGTGGAGCCAGAAATTAAATTAAGAATTGTGAGAAACGTTCTCTGTACACACACATACACACACACACACACACACACACACACACACACACACACACACACACACACACACACACACACACACAGAGTAAAAGAGTGTTATATAAAGAGCAACTAAAGAATCATCAGCTTAGGGGAGCTGAGTTTTGCTCGAGTCATAAGTCATGAGTCAATGATTAGCACCATAACTAGATTATTAATAAAACATTTATGTCTCAGAAAGAAAATTACATCAGAAAATGTAGATTCATATATAATTTCTCAGGAGATTATATTATGAAAAACAAATATAAAATCAAATATAAGAAATAAAACCATCATCATCATCTCAAGCATGAGACTGCTTAGCAATCCCACAGTACATCAAGGCTGGATCAAAATTTTTAGAGAATCATATCACCATGAAGGATTTTTTCTGCTCCAGTGTTCAGACTGACATGATCTCTGAAATCAAACAGTTTGAAATTTAAACCAGACGGATCCAGTTCCCCTTGTGGCAGGAGTAGGACACAGTCCTGTAGGACACAGCATTTATTTACATTAAACACACATATTAAGTTCACATCAGGTCAAAAGTGTTCAAATTCACTTAGAGGTCACCTCCGTTTATTCCTCCACTCCCAGTTCCTGCCTTCTTTTTTTTCTTTTTTTTCCCTTCTTATTAAATGCGTCTCAGTTGGAGGTTTGACTCTGAGCGCTCTTTTCTTCTGAACTCACCCAGTGTTAGCATCTTTATTTCCTGCTCCTGCCGAGTCTCTTTTCCGGGTGTCCAAGGGCAACGGGCGTGAACGAAGATAAAAACGCCCATTTCTCTTTTTCTCCCTCTCTCTCTCACAGACACACACATATACACACATACACACTCACAAACAAGCACACACAAACACTGAATAACCTCCTTCTGCCCTTCTTTCATACAGTGTTGCTTCTCACATCACTGGGTCACCTCTAAATATGGGTTATGTGTAGTGTCATGATAATGATAGGGTTATAACTGCAAAATAAAATAGCAGAATGTATTCTGGTATGTCTAATTTCATTTGATTAGTCATATGAATACAATCTTACAGGAAGCCTTCAGCAGCCTACGCACAGACACACGCAGACACACACATACACGCAGATTGCATAATCAGAGTATAAGAGGCTGGGGGAGATGATAAAACACATCATCATTTTTTTCTTCATTTTCTCACTGTGATTTTGAACAGGAGCTTTCACTCTAATTGTTCAGATCCATCCATCAAAGTAAAGACGTCAGTGAATCCCTCCATCCCGGTCCGATTGTGTCTGAATAAGTCTGATGACCTCAACTGACATTTTTCCCAGTGTGGAGATGGAGAAAGACGTTAAAAAAAAAAAAAAAAAAAAGAGCAGGGTGGGTGTTTTTTTTTGTTTCGTCAGTGGTTTTAGTGTTTCAGGACTTGATTAGCAGGACAAAGTGACCTTTCCAGACGCCAGTCTCTGCTCGATAGATGCATCAAACTCTGCTGGACATTACGAAAAGAAAAAAAAATGCCTAAGAGGCCGTCCATCCACTTCGTCATCGTCATTATGTTTGCCTGGGATTTTATTTAGCGAGGCTCTGAAAGGGCAAGGCTCAAGCTGAGACATGAACACACACATACCACACACAATGAACCTTCAATGTTGCTAATCCATTAACTGATTCGCACACACTTTGATTCGCACACATTCTTCTTCCCTCCTTATGATTAGAATGTAAAGCATGAAACAGAATGAACAGCAATTGAAAATATATTATTCTTAACTGCCAAAGTTAATAATGTTTGTTTGTTTGTTTGTTTGTTTGTTTGTTTGTTTGTTTGTTTGGTTGGTTGTTTGTTTGTTTGTTTGTTTGTTTGCATGGAGGGACAGACAAAGCTCTAAACTTTTTGTTTTTATCTGTATATACTGTAGGTTCTCTTGTTCTCTTTCAAACATGCTGGTAGGTGAATTGGCTAAATAAATTGCCTCTAGAAGTAAATGAGTGTGTGTGTGTGATGAACTGGTATCCCATCCAGAATTATTTAAACCTCAGTGATCAGTACAACACTGACCAAAATGAACAGCAGTTGTTTGCAGTTGTTTATTAAGTTCTACTTAATATATGTGTTTTTTTTTCTCACTCAAATTCACAATTTGCATAAAACCCTGAGGATGGAAATGTTACTATGGGTTCTTGCTGAGAATTTTAAGGAAGCTGTCAGTTTCTTTTCACTTTGAATTGATTGATGGTGAGAAGGAAACATAGTTCACTCAGGAATCAGAGTAAAAAAATAAAGAAAGAAAAGAATTTTGGACTTCAATCCTCTATGAATATTAACCATGTACACACCATACTTTTTTTTTTACATAATTAATCATACATTTAATGTAGACACAATCTTGCTTCCAGCCTACACAAGGGCAGAAAACAAAGATGTTGAAAATTGTTGTTGCAAATTGAAATATGATGGGAAGCTAAAATACACCAGAATTGGAAAAAAAAAAAAAGGAGCCGATTTGCCGAAGTGTTATGGTGACTTCTAGATAACATTTAAAACAACAAACCTGTGTGATAAGAGTGTAAAAATTATTAAAGAGCAAATTGAAATGTTAAGTGAAAGTATAAACTGAAATATGAAGATACGTATACAGATCAGAATATTTAACTGAATATAAGGTGTTTGGACTTTACATGGTTGGCTGTAACTATGCAAATGCTTAGGAAAAGTGACGTATTGTTGAAACTTTTTTACAAATAAGAACATATTTAATCTGTTAAACATGAAATAAAAAACATACACAAGTAAAAAAATATATTTATAGGTTTATTTTATTATTTAATGATTTATTTAGTCATCATTTAATGTATATCAATATTGATATCTATCCATCCTACTAGGAACCTCTGCAGTCCAACCAGGGTCCATGGAGACCAATGGTGACCATTGTATTTCTTCCCATTTTACAACCATGGTAGGTCCACCGGTCAACATTCACACACGCATTAACACAGTACGGCAATTTGGGAATGCCAATTAATAAACTAATCTGTATGTCTTTGGACTGTGGGAGGAAACCGGAGCACCCAAAGGAAACCCACCAAGCACAGGTAGTCCATGCAAACTCCATGCACACCGACCACAAGGTGAGAATCGAACCCAGACTCTGGAGGTGCAAGGCGGCAGTGCTAAAACTAAGCCACCAGGCCACATATGAATAAATATAATGGGGAAAAGATTTTATTCTGTATTGCATTTCATAGGGTTCATTTATATAGCACCATTCTCAAACCAGACCAAACAGGATGCAAATATGTTTATAGAAATTTGTTGTACCCAGAATTAAGAATATTCATAGGATATGTAATGTGATTTTCTATGAGTCTCAAAAACCCAACAATAACTGTACAGCATGTACACCACTGTTCCATACGTGTCCCTGTGTGCCTTCATCAGTGCTAATCGCTTCCTGGGAACCTGAACACTCGCAGTGACATGCTATTTCTCTGTACATTTGTTTTTCTTTTTCTCCAAAAAAAAAAAAATCATCTAAAGCTAATCCACTGTGAGAGCAAACTACCAGCAGGCAAAGGCATTCAGCCTAATAATGAGTCTCTTTGTTTGAAACTTCCTGACAGGTGACGAGCCATGAGCCAGCACATTTCGTCTGAAAGATTTTTGGTCTCAGTTCAACCCTCAAAAGATTTTAGAAAATCACCTGCGGGAGAAAGTAACTTGACAGATTAAAACACACACACACACACACACACACACACACACACACACACACACACACACACACACACACACACAATGGTGGCTGCCATTTTTGACTTACATTAATCTCAGAAAAACAATCAGAAAACTGTGATGAAAAAAAAAATAAGCACTACCATACAGAATAAACAACCAGAATGGCTACCGGTGGTTCTGGACTAGAATCCTCACCTACCATGCTGGAGGCTCAAGTTTGTTTCATGGTTAATGCGCCAAACCCAGTGACTGGGGTTACACAAGCTGGTGTTGTCATAATGCTGGTCTCAAGCATGGATGTATAATTGCAGGACATCAGGTACTTTCTGCATATACCTGCCCGAAGCTATTGGAAGAGACTGGTACCATATGGGAATACTCATTGCGAATCATTGCTATGAGCTGTTTTTAAGGCTCTGGTGTACAAATCATGAAGGAACTAATCATTACATTTTATTTTGATCTTCAGTATTTCATATAAAATATACATGCACACACAAATGATTACCAACATCCCAGCATCTAAATGAAATTCTATTCGCAATTTGGTTCTGTTAGCAGATCATATGTTTCATAAACACTGTACCTTTTTATGAGAGTTCTAGATTGAACAATAATTTTCCACAGCACAGAAGTTAATTCTACACTGCAGTGTTTTGAGTAAACCAATATACCCGCCATTATAGCTTCAGCAAAATATCATCGTTTCATGTCATGTCTATTATACGTAAGTGGTCCCAAGTTTGAATAAATGGGATGGTTGCATCAGAAAGGGTGTCCAGTGTAAAACCTGTGCCAAACCAAACATTCAGGAATGATTTGCTGTAGTGCTATAAAGCACATACTATAACATTAAAACCCTTGACAGGACCCTGAATTACATTGCATATCTAGTTACAATGACACCTGTCAGCAAGTGATCAGTGACACTTTCTAGTCTGATCCCACAGAAACGCTACTGTTGCACAAAATGCTGATAAGTTAATGCTAGGTTACAGAAAAGTGCCAGAACACAGATTACATTGCAATGTATGGGTCTGCATAACCATAGGCGGGTCAGAGTGCCCATACTGACCCTCTCCTGACTGCCAAAAGTATCCAAAATGGGCATAACATTTACCTAATGTGGACAGCCAGGTGCATTTGTGTCACTTATATTGCGGAAGAGATGGCACAGGATGCACTATGAAGATAAGGAAAGATGCATGAAGCATTGGGAATTGCAATGCTCTGAGAAGTGTTCTGCTGGGAAACATTGGGTCCAAGCATTCATCTGAATAGAGCAATAGTTTGGAAGCCATGGAAGCTCCACCATCCAAATTACTGAACGTTTGATGCTAGCATCTTGCCTCCAGAGTTGACAAATCAGAGCTTTTTGGTGATACAAGGGGATGGCTGGTCACTGTGCACATATACATACAGTCTTGTGCCTATGGCCGCAATATAACTGTACTCTTGCTGGTGTGATAGGCATAATTAATTACCAAAGGCTTTATTTGAAAAAAGGGAGTTTGGAGGACAAATGTGAAAGCAATTAGCATATCCATGTTCTAAAATGTGCTTCTTCATTATTCACATGCAAAAAAGTATCAAATAACAAGAAGTTAATTTTTTATATTTTTGACAGGTTCTAGGTGAAAAATAATGAGAAAGAATCTGAAGTTGTATACAGCACTTAAATGTAAAACATAAAGACACACCCCTTTGTACCACATAATGACACACCCCTGTGTACGTTACAAATACGTAATTTTTTTTCCTTAGACATACCAACAGTTCTGTGGTATGCAGACAGACTCTGCACATATATTCACATGACAAGGCTTAGAGAGAGCTGATTGGCCGAGCTCTATCAAAGGGGAGGGATGATAGTGCTCTCACATTAATCACGGCTCTACAGCCAATCAGTGAGCTCACTCAAGCTGAAGGAGCGGATAGCGCTGTCTTCCGAGTGTTACCACGCCCACAATGGTGCGTGAGTGAGCAGTTCGAAAAGATGCAGTCGGCTGGCAACATGTGGTTCGGAGGAAACACATGATAGTCTTTGGCCATCGCAACTGAGTGGCAGTAGTAGCCTTAATGTGGGGGCGCCTTAGTGACGGGGAGGTAATGGACACAACTACATTAGGAAGAAAATCAGGGGAAATCTGAAATATTTATATATAAAAATTTATTTTTAAAAAGACCAAACGCAATGTTAGCTTTAAATATGACCTCTTCAACACATCTCATTTTTCTTATTTTATTCTCCGGTCGTGCATAATACCACATGAACAAGTGTTGTCTTTTTTCTTTCAGAATTTTATACCAAGCTCCTGATGAAACGACCTAACAGCTAGAAGTAACTGGAGATGCTTACAGACATGCTCAGACACATAGATTTGTGAGAAATAAATTATGTTAAGCGTGAGAAAATTATATAGCTTGAGAAAATTTGAGCATTGCTGCTATGTGCTAGATTTCACCATTAGCCGATTTTTCTGCATTCTCATCTTGCATACAAAGTCAACATATACTATCTCTATTCTTCTTTAAATGTTTAAGCTGTGCCTTTCTCTAGAAATAAATCATCATAAAATTGCAAAATATGCCTTCCAGATTACCTTCCCTTCCAAATTTTGGCATGCCTGTTTAGACATGGTATCTCTGATGTTACAGCCCTGATTGACTTTGGAGAACCTGGTAACATTATCAGCCATGCTCTTAGAATGACTTAACCTGCCTCTCCAACATATCCCTTTGCTCAAAAGAGGGGTCCATAACCTACCATAAAGAACATCTTGATCTTCACATTAAAATAATTTCACTGTTCATTACAGTCACTACCAAGTTTCCAGTCATCTTCCAGGCTGAAAGGAAAATCACGCCCTGGTCATCATGTTGTCGCACTCATTGTTTCCTGCAGCATTTACTTCAGTTGATAATCCATCTCCAAGGTGTAAATCCCCTGAGTACCAAGACTTCAAGGAAGTGTTTTGCATAGCTAAGCCAAGCATCCTTTCCCTTCACTGGCTGTGTAAGGGGGCATCCTTCCCCCATGACGGCATCATTGAACTAATAGCAGTTGCCCCCTCACCAACATATCTACAATTTTTCCAAGAAGGAAAGCCAAACCACTGAGGAGCTCAGTGATGAAGTTTATTTAACACTTAAAAGAAAGGAACGACCTCAGCCCTTGTACTCTTGATTTCCATGGACCGAAGCAAATTACTGTCAAGTATTGAAGGAAAAAAATTACAGACTTTGGCACCACTTCTGGTCAGTTTGAGTACTACAAGATGCCATATGGGCTGTCTTACAATGTGCTGGGTTCCAATGCCTCATTAAGTAACATCTGAGATATGCAATAGTGACTTACTTCCCATCCATAGGAACAAACGTCAACCATTTAAGAAAGTTTGTTCATGTCTAAGAAAACCCATCTCTTCATTGGGTGAAAATGTGAATTTCATGTTTTAAGGTATTGTTTTTAGGTCATGTACTGTACGTATATCTGACAGGATTCACTGAAAATCATATCAGTGAAGAAATGAACCATCCCTCCACAGGTTCCTGGGGTTTTGTAGGAAAATCATCAAGGGCTTTAATTCCATTGCTACACCCCTCTCAAAAAAATAAATAAATAAATAAATTTAAAAAACCCTCCATAGATCTCGGTTAACCAAGTCTTTGAGAGCATTCACACCACCCCATCCTGAAACACCCTGATCATTTCGGACCCTTCATAATCGAGATGGATACCTCAGAAGCAAGTGTGGGGTTTCACTAAAGCTGGAGAAAGCAACTATGACATCTGAAGCAGGGAGCTCCTTAAAGTCAAGGTGACACTTCACCCATTCATCATCTACATGCTCTCTGACATCCATAAATTCATTTCCTCCTGTACAACCCAGGCTCATGCCAGAGTTCCCATAGTTTTTGCCGCATAGGAAACAGTGTCACAAATATAGCTGCCAATAATCACAACTCTCATCCTGCTTAATGGCATACAAAAATAACCACCACAGGCTACAAATAACTCCCAACACACATAAATTTGTTCTCAGTTCACGTCATACTCATCTCACACACACACTGGGACTTAACCATTAACACTTCTATGTAAACTCACAATTCTTTTTATGTATCCCTTCAGTGAATTTTTGCCTGATGTTAACAAGCCTTATATCCAAAGTGTTTTTGATATCCTGCTTTGTAATCTGCGTTCTGGTTTTCAGAACTATTACTAACAGAATTATTATTATTATTATTATTATTATTATTATTATTATTATTATTATTATTATTAAGTATTTTAGTCATTATGACTGTGTTTATTGACAAGTGATAAAACAAGATTTTTTTTTTAATGACAGCTTCGTCTCACTGATTAGCAAATCATAATTACACACAATAGCAAACAACCAAGCTGGCCTGCTCAGTTAGCTCCTGTTTCCTCTTTTTATACAGGATGAATTGGATCTTAAAATTAATGAGCTGTAATTCCTAATCACTGGACAGCTATCCCACTCATATATATATATATATACACACACACACACACACACACACACACACACACACACACACACACACACACACACATACACACACATGCACAAACACACACACCTGACCCAGCAACCTGGACTTTCCTGGAGTCTTAGACAGTCTACAGCCTACACAGTACACTTAAAAGGAATCTTGGAGGTGGGGTTGTTAGAGTGTTACAGTGTGGAAACACTGACAAGAAAGTTTTCTGTTTCCCATCAAGGCAATTCAATAAGTGGAGAAACGCCCGTAGCCATCTTTACATGGCATACAGTTTCCTCTGCATCCTCCTTATGTGTGTGTGTGTGTGTGTGTGTGAGAGAGAGAGAGAGAGAGAGAGAGAAAGAGTGTGTTTAAATGCTTGTCTCATTTCTTTAGCTTCTTTTGCAGTTCTTGATATAATTGTATTACACAACAACAAAGATTTGCATGTCTATAAAACCTGCTGAGCGAGAATTACGAGCCATCTGCAGATAAGAGATTGAATCAGACTGATAAGCGTTTTTATGAAGCCTGCAGACATTAGTGCAACAACACAGTCATTAAATGGTAATAAAATTCTAATCATGGCTGAATTGGTCTATAAACGTGGTGTTGCAATGCTGCACACAGAAAAAGGAAAATAAGCAATCAAGAAGCCCATGCTAACACTTAACTTGATGCTACCACCATTGTGCTTCACATTCTAGATGGTGTTCTTGGGGTAACAGAGAAATTAAAAAATCTAAGCTCAGGCAAACATCATGAACTAACACGGAAAAAAT
>JAAGKR010000427.1:175558-180558 GCA_011419295.1 Clarias macrocephalus
GTGTGTGTGTGTGTGTGTGTGTGTGTGTGTGTGTGTGTGTGTGTGTGTGTGTGTGTGTGTGTGTGTGTGTGTGTGTGTGTGTGTGTGTGTGTGTGTGAGAGAGAGAGAGAAAGAGTGTGTTTAAATGCTTGTCTCATTTCTTTAGCTTCTTTTGCAGTTCTTGATATAATTGTATTACACAACAACAAAGATTTGCATGTCTATAAAACCTGCTGAGCGAGAATTACGAGCCATCTGCAGATAAGAGATTGAATCAGACTGATAAGCGTTTTTATGAAGCCTGCAGACATTAGTGCAACAACACAGTCATTAAATGGTAATAAAATTCTAATCATGGCTGAATTGGTCTATAAACGTGGTGTTGCAATGCTGCACACAGAAAAAGGAAAATAAGCAATCAAGAAGCCCATGCTAACACTTAACTTGATGCTACCACCATTGTGCTTCACATTCTAGATGGTGTTCTTGGGGTAACAGAGAAATTAAAAAATCTAAGCTCAGGCAAACATCATGAACTAACACGGAAAAAATGAAGACAATCAGGTGACAAACCAATGACAGGACAGGAGCAGAAACTAGGATAGGGAAAAAAGTAAACATGAGCACATGGCATTTATCAAAATACAAATGGGAATACCATGGCGATAGCAATATGGGGTTAAGTGGTGTAGGCAAGCTTATTTGGGTGGTTGGTCCTCTTTCCATCTCAGAGTGTTGCAGTTTGTAGACAACGTGGAAAGTTGTGCATCCTGCTGATGATCTGTATTTTGATCAGTTCGTAGCCAGCATTTCTGGTTGTGATTTACAGAATCAGCATTTACAAATGTGCTTAAATCATTTAGATAATGGAGGTTCATAACAAACAGTCACAGTGTTTTATTCAATTATTATAAAGTGCTTATTTAGTTGAAGGTCCATGATAGTAGTGTTTAGTGAGGAAAAAAGGAAAGTTTCAGCTCAGGGAAAGATATTTATACTTGAGTGAACCCATTTAAATTCATCAGAAACTTTTTAAGGCCTTTGTGAGAGAAGCATAAGAAGTAGCTGAATCAGCACCTATATAATATATAATATAATTATACAGTATAATGTTACTGTACCATGTTTTAATTAATTAACGAGGGTTTTTCAAAGGTAAAGCACATGTGCGCTTATAAAAGACGCTATTCCACTGTTGACTAACTGAACTCATTCAATTCAATCATGAACTTTCACATGCATCTTACCCATACTAATTCAATATATATGAGCAAAAGCCTGTTTCCTGCTCAATGGGTATTAGGAATTCATGACATCATTTTATGAATTTAATTGATAAATCCTGAGTGGTTGAAAGTATCATTTGAAAAGCTGAAAATAATAAACGAACCTTGTTCAAAAAGACCAAAAATAGGTTTGATTCCCAGAGTTATTTAATAAATTGAAGGCTATAACAATTTCTCTTTTATTATATACCACTACTTTAATTGAGCATCCATAGGTTTATGCACATTTCTAAGATGTCTTCAGGTATCTAACATAATGTTCTTCAATTACTTGTCTGAACTAAAGATCACCATAAAGGAGAGCAGATAAAACAAACAGTCCCAGTAACTTATGATGAGCTAGATAATGAAACTCAGACACTGCAGGAATATACTATAAATCTGTGACGAATATGAACAAACAGCGTATGAGGCCAGTTCTGGACATCAGGCTGCTTCAAGACAAAGTGTACATAATAATTCTACTTTAGGAGTGTACAATAATAAGAGGACAATGTGTCCTTCCCTGAGAGATTACAGTGTGTTTGGTACTGTGGCCATCACAAGCATCACGGGATGTCCCCAAAAGTTTTTCAGTCATGCCCTTCTTATTGTCTTATTATGGTCTCAGTAGTGAACATTTAACATAACATAAATTGTACTTAAGGTCAGTTACAGGCTTTACAGTTAAAATTCTTTCCAAATTCATGGTATATTCCTGTAAAGTGTCAAAGATGCCTTCATACATTTAACACATGAGGTTGTTTGTTTTTTCAAAGGAATGTCTGCCATCTTCTGGACAACCAGTGAATTTTGAACATTTTCCCTTTTAACCTACTGGAAATCGCTGACAAAAATCAATATTTTCAAAACTGTTCATAAGAACTGCATCAACTGCAAAATATTTCCAACACAAATCATTCTGCATTTGATTCAGATGCTCTATAACAAATCTTAATTTTCAACTGATTTTTGAGTGGAATGTACTTTATTGTACAGTACACTCAAAAAAAATATTCAGGCCTAACAATTAAGATTTATGTTTTTTGATTGCATATCAAATTTCCATCCATTTGGATTACATACTTTTAGCATAACCAAACAAATAAACTTTATGTGATCTTTACTTGCAAGTTATATGTAAATGAAATGCGCAAGAATGAGATTTATGTATATCGGACCAATAAATCCAATTTGTTTTAAATATATAATGAAGAGAATTATGTATTATTACATCATAAACCCAACTTACTTTAGATAATTGTTAATAATAACCCCCTTTATTAACATTAATACTTTTTTATTCCTCCCAATATACAATACGCACTACAGAAACAACAGACCACCTTGTTTTATATTTTGTTTATTTAATACATTTTATGCTTCAAGGCATATTTTAAGAATAAAAACAAAAGGAGGAATGAAAAAAACAACTGGTAGCAAAACATACATTACTAGCCAGTGCTAGAGATAAGTTTCCTCAAGAACTGTAATTAAAAAATGTGAAACTTCAGGTAACTTAAGGCTAACAGCACTGCTTATATTACAGTAATATTCAGACCCATAAGCCTCAGTGGTGTCTTTGCACTTTTCTATGCATGTTTAATTGTGAGATCGTAGTATAGAGTGAACATTCCACAGCAAATATTAAATAACTAAAACCACCAATAACTAAATTCAACCTTCAAGCATTGAAGTACAAAAGTTAACTTAAACAGTACAAAGCACAGAAAAAATAGTTAAACAGCCATTGCATCCCACTTGCATTGAAAAAAGGAAATGTCTGTTAATTAATCACAAAAGAATCTTAATTTTCAGTGCTTGGACTTTTTGGTGGCAGTTTGGTTCTCTCTTGTTCCACCAGGATAACACTTCAAATGTGCACCTGAGTTCCTTTGGGTTGTGCAGGTTAAATGCATAAATGAGTCCAAAAAGCATCACATCCATTTGTGAAGGTTTTGAAGAACTCCAAACCCTCAAGTATCACACCAACATCTGTAGGGTAATCTCCAGGTCCAGCACCCACTGCCCGAATGACATAGAGGCTTGTGGTCTTCTGTGCAATTCCAAACTCATCCTTTGAATTTTCACAGTCCTGGAGAATAAATAAAGAGAATGAGTTGTCAATACCAATACCAGCCACAGTGATATTCATATATTTTAAAGACATTAGAGGTGCACACACACACGTGGCCCTTTTTAATTTTGACCCCCGGCTAAGATGCTAAGGCCTGAACATAGCTACTAGACATTTAGATCGGAAAATACGGATGTAAATATAAATACGGGAAAAAAACATCCCTATATGTTTATGTAATCTAATATTGGCCAATGAAAAAAATGCTAATTGGTTAAAGTTAGCTTATATTTATTAAGGCCATTTGCAGCCTAGCTAATGGACTAAACATATTAGTGTAATACGATACCAACAACACTAAAATATATATTTACATATGCAGAAACCAACAAATTGTGAATGATGACTACAGATGTAATTTACCTTGAAAAATGTTAATGAATGTGTTGCTTGAACTGCTGCTGCTATCGCCCTCTACTGACGCGAGTGTGGAACAGCTTCATTTCCGCTTCTAAACGATTCCATTTGCAGTATTTGTATGTAAATCAGACATACACTCACTCATCATCTATACCATCTAATCCTGTATTCAGGGTCACGGGGAGCCTGGAGCCTATCCCAGGAGAATTAGGGCATGAGGCAGGATACACCCTGGACAGGGTGCCAATCCATCACAGGGCACACAGACACACACATACACTCACTCATTCACACACTACAGGCAATTTGGGAACGCCAATTAGCCTAACCTACATGTCTTTGGACTGTGGGAGGAAACCGGAGTACCCGGAGGAAACCCACCAAGCACGGGGAGAACATGCAAACTCCATGCACACAGAGACGGGAATCGAACCTGGCCGGGGGATCGAACCCGGACCCTGGAGGTGCAAGGCGACAGTGCTAACCACTACACCACCGTGCCGCCCAGGCTCATACAGTTTAACTAATTGGATCTTGTTCCGCAGACATTTAAACTAAATTCATACTTTTTAACTGATTAAATAGTTTTCTTAATTAACACATTTTAAATAATTGTAAGTAATCTGATTACATAATTTAAAAAAAAAAAGATTATTTACTTAATAATAAACTATGCCATGATTCTTTTTTTTAGTGTAGTTGCATTAAGAGGTTCAATCAGAAGATAATTTATTGCTGTTTTGGGGATTATTTAAAGATTTTCAACCTTAGTTTTAAAAAGAGATTGTTCACAATAAATCTTTGAAAAGCACAACAATAACTATAATTCTGTTATTCCTAGCTATTTGTGTCTGGGACTATCCACCACCAGACACAGTGAATCCATTCACTTTGAAAATAAGAAATTATTTTTTAATTTCCACTTTGAATCATGCTTAAAATGGGAATGCTCCATTCTTAAAACAAGGCACGCAATAGCAACATTGTTTGTTTGGGGCAAACATTTTATCATAAACCTACAGATGTCTAGTTACCTCTTGAATTTCTGTGAAGATGGAACCATAAAGCACAGTATTATCACATACAATTTATTATCATTATCTATTTATAGGTAAAAACATCCCAAACAATCTAACAATAACTACACTGAAATACACACATGGACAAATTGGTTGGTACCAAAAAAATCCATAAATCCATCCTTCCATAAAAAAATTAATTCACAATGGTCAATTGAATCTGACAAAGTTATGATAAAT
>JAAGKR010000427.1:185558-195558 GCA_011419295.1 Clarias macrocephalus
GGGATTAAATGCTGGGAAAGGACTGTTATGGCAATATAATCAACTTTAGGGTGGTAACAGGAACTCCCTGAGTATTGTTAATATTTATTTATCATTCCATGATGTCACTATCATGCGGGTGTTCAGGGAGCCAAAAAGGGAAGTCTCAATAAGGAACAATGATTATGTGTCCCTAAGAGAAGCAAATATCATGATGGATTACACTCACTGCATAACAATGAATAACACTTTGTTAGGAATACTTGCGCACCTACTTATTCTTGCTGTTGTCTAATAAGCCAATTGTGTGGCAGCAGGGCAGTGGATAAAAACATTCAGATATGAGCCAACAGCTTCAAGTAACGTTCACATCATCAGAATGAGGCAAAATGTGATCTGAGTGTGACATTAACCATGGTGTGATTCCTAGTTCCAGCAAAGTTATCATGGGCCAGTTCTGGATCACCTCTATCGTGTTGATCTTACCCACTCCCAGTTTATCACAAAAGCCAAAGGCACACCTGAACAACTATTGCATGTTTATTGATTCTACAATTTTATTTTTATTGTCTTAAAACAACACTATACTACAAATATTTATTAAACATGTTATTACTTGTGAACTGAACTTTTGTGGGAAAACAAACATCAAAGCAATTTAAAGCATGCATAGCTTTGTCAGAGACGGGAACTGCAGGCAATACAGAAGATAAGTGCAGAACAACCATAGAAGAAAAAAACAGGAATAATGCAAACAGTGATAATGAACCCAGAACACAAACAACAAACCCAGAACAACAAAGCGAAAGAAAATAACAATAAAAGTAAATTTAACAGATGAGATGCAACCAACTGAACTGAATGTAGGACTGTATAAACAGGCAACTAAACAAACTACAGATGAAGCCAAGATAAAGTTCAAGACAAAAATCCAAACAAAAAAAAGAGTTCATGGCTTCCAGGTGTCCTCCAGGGGTTATCCCTTTGTAACACTGCCACCCATGTGACAACCGAAGACAACCACTTTGCAGATTTATAGACAGGCAGAGTGGCAGACGGGCGCAGTTGCTAGGCAAAGTCACCATGCTGACAATCAAAGAGAACAGGCTACACCTGGCCAGCCGGTTACTTAAGCTCCCAGAAACCAGCACACCATGTGGGAACATTTAGATAGCACCAGGTCTGGGAGCATTGCTCCAGTATAGGAAAAAGCAAAGTGAAAAGATAGACAAAGGAGAAAAGAGAAACCTGAAAAAGAAAAGTGAAAAGAGAAAGAAAAGAGAAACCTGAAAAGAGACATATAAATAAATAAATAAAAGAAAAAACAATAATAATAATAAAGATTTTTAAAAAAGAAAAAAATATATTTTCTGTATATTTTCATTTCACAAGAGAAGGAGGGGACCCAGAGCACAAGTTTGGGAGTAATTTAGCTGGAGAAAGAATCAGAAGCGAGGAGGCATGAGTGACATAAGCGTGCCTTCCTCATAGTAGAATATATACCCCTTTTTTCAGTTGTGAGAGTTAATAAAAAATATCATCTTATAATAATAATAATAATAATAATAATAATAATAATAATAATAATAATAATAATAATAGAAAAATGAGGTCTAAATGTAAATGTAAATCAGATGTATAATGAGATAAAAATGTAAGTCGCTCTGGATAAGGGCGTCTGCTAAATGCCATAAATGTAATGTAATGTAAGCTAACAAAAAGGTTATAGTAACTCAGATAACCTTTACAATAGAGTTGAACAGAAAAGCATCTCAGAATGCACATATTAAACCTTGAGGCAAATTAGCTACAACACAGATAGCACACAGATGATAAGGTCGGAAGTTTGCACCAGCAGCATGAATCCACAAACCCAACCTGCCTCATGTCAACAGGCCAGAGTGTTGGAGGTGATATAATGGTGTGGGGAGTGTTTTCTTGGCACACTTTTGGCCCATTAATACCAATCAATCATCACTTGAATGTTGCAGCGTATTTGAGCATTATTGCTAACCATGTGCATCTTTACTTTACTTACTTTACGTGCATCATGTACTACTTCCAGCATGAAAATGGCATCTCAAACTGGTTTTATACTCATAAAAAAGATTCCAGTTTTCTTCCTTGGCTGTATCTGACTCCAACACAACACTTTTGGGATGTGGTATAACAGGAGATTCTCTGCCAAAGAGAGACACTACCCATTATTAATATAGTGTTATTAATAGAGTGTTCCATGAGTATACGTTTCTGTGGTATTCAAAGTGAGTCTGGACAAAGCTCCAGGGAAAGCGAGTCGACGTGTGAGGTCTCGATCCTGATCATGCACTGTTGACAGTTTATATACCATATAGGAATACATACAAACACATCCTTTTTCTCCATTTCATGGTTTTCCTTCCTGTGCCTCTGCAATTCATGCTTCCCCTGCTGAAGTAAAGCTGCAAACTGCTGGAATTTCATTTTGTTTAGACTCTTATAAAACCATGTCTCCTCTCTGTTTGCTTGGTTATGTCTGTAGACCAAAGAGTTCTGATGTATTCTTTTCTATTTCTTTCTAGGACGTTGTTAATATAACAAAAGTGTTTCAGTTTCATAGAACACATTCTATGAAAAGCAGATCAACATAACAACATTTCATTTGTTTATTAATTTGTTTTAATAAACAAATGTCCCCACTGAATATCGTAACCACAAGACCTGAAGCATGACTGAGTTTGCTGAGAAGTTCCACCGCAAGCTCAGGTAAATTTAGTCATAGTCATGTTGTTAATGCTAAATAAGTGTAAGATGGGCCTTGGTGCAGAACTTGACATTCAGAACATTACGATACATTGATATGCAGGACATGCTTGTGACACAACGTTGCTGGTCATCATATGGAAAAGGCTGCAGATGTGAAGTTGCATGTGAAGTTTTTTATTTTTCTACTAGAAGACTAGGTTCATTTTTCTCTTACATCAACATACATGTTGTTAGGGTTTTTGATACTTCCTTTGGCTAACTTTGAAGTGGCGTGCTACCCTATTTCGAATTCTATTTTCTGCTTTCTCAGCCTCTTCTAAAATGTATATTAAAATACCAAATGGTCAGATGATCAGATGGAAGGTGGAATGAACTTCCTCAGCACTCTATCTGTATGTTAATCAACTTCCTAAACATCAGCATAAGAACAAGGTGCTTTTATACTCTAGATCAAGTGGCTCTGTAATATAAATAAGGCTTTATATACAGTAGACCCTTTGTCCTGTGAAGAAAAAAAGAGAACTTTCTGACACTCTTTGTGTGTACATGACTGCGTCTCTCCCAATAGAAGAAAGGCAGACAGTTCTAGTGATTTGTTCATCAGATTTAAACCTAACACATGTGAAATTAGATTTTAGATTTGAGCCAAAAGTTTTTTTATTATTCTTCTTCTTTTTAAATTTCATTAAGCTTAATTTACTGTTTAGTAATGTAAAATGTCATGTTCTGGAGATTTCTATTCACAGCACAAACCAAAAGACATAATGAATGTTAGATGTGATACACAAAATGTAATTGGTTAAGGGATTAGCTATTTAAATAATTGGTGAATCATGTAGTTAGTGCCAGCGCTGTGCTTTATGGTTTCTGTGATTTGTGTGTTTTCTACGTGCTCTTGGTAAAAGTTTGCTTATCATTTTCTATCAGTTTATTTCTGACTAACAAAAGAAAGAGTTTTACAATTTTTACGTAGCATTTACATTACTCTTGTTTGTTTTTTCGTTTGTTTGATCATGTGAAGCTTGAACATTAATTCAGCCGAATCAAAAGAAACAATCTGGCTCTGCTTCAGAATCCACAAATCGACTAATAAGTGTGAAATGACTCTTTATCGCTTTCGTTATAGATGATCATCAGAAAATTCAGGTTTTTTGCGCTTCCTGAAGAAGAAAATTGAATGGCTTTCTTTAGACAAATTTCAATATTATTTGTTTACAAAGTAGAAGGATACCTTCATTAATGCGCAATGAAATAAAACAAAAAAATGCATCTAAATTAAATTTCCATTGCTGATAGATGTGTTAATCCCTTTTTTCTCCTTTCATCTCAAAGTTTAAACTTCATTCACATGAACGCAGCCACAAACGCTGACCTTGACCTTTACAACAGATGTTTTTCCAAAGAAATTCCACCTTGTTTTGGCGGATGTTGGATTTTTCTTCCCGTAAAAATGCTCCTGTTCAGCATAATTAAAATTGCCATGAGAAAGCCGATTTTCTCTTACCCCTGTCGGGTTTATGGGGTTTATTAAAAAGTGAGGAAAGGTCAGGTCTCGCTTCGCTTCTTTTAAGTTTTCCTTGACATTGAAAAGTTCTCTACCACTGACTTCATGGGCTTGTGTGTGTTGTATGAGGATCGTGTTGAAGAAGCAGATTGTCTCTGGATGTTCAGTGAAAAAAATTACAGAAAAGCAAAAATAATACAAAATCATTATAGACTAATGTTTAAACTCAAAGATCTAATTGTGTGTGTGTGTGTGTGTGTGTGTGTGTGTGTGTGTGTGTGTGTGTGTGTGTGTGTGTGTGTGTTATAGAGTTTGGAACATCGTGATTTGGTACTAAGTAATTCGAAACACATGTCTAGGGTTTAAATGTGACTTTTGGTCACATTTGGTGGATAAACTTCATAAACATTGTTTCACAGCTAAACAAACCGTTTTCTCTCCATACAAACCGTTTTCTCTCCATACTGTCCCCAGTTTTGCCTTTTTACAAAAACAGTTTGACTCACTAAACTGGCAAATGTTTTTGTTTGTTTGTTTGTTTTTGTCTACTTTTTCTTTTATTTATTTGGCCTATGTTTTCTTTTTTTTTATTCGATAGAACATTGTTTTATATCTTGTTTGTTTTGTGCATTTTTTTATTAATATTCTTTTTTGTTTGTTTGTTTTTTTATAGCTCTTTCATCATTATTTCTTACATTAAATTTTCTTTTCTTTCTTTCTCTATCTCTCTCTTTCTATGTACATATAACTATCCATCTATTTTCTTAGTTAAATTTTTAATTTCTTTTTGTGATTTCTTTAGTTCTTTTCCCTGGTGTGTTGTGCTCCTTTTGCTTTTCTCTTTCTTTCATTTAATCTTTTTCCATCTCATTTTTTCCATCTCGTTTCCCCTCTCCTCTGGCAGTCACAGTGTAAAGTTCAGATTAGTGCGTTAATGCCAATTCAGCATTTGTGTGGAGGTTCTGTCTTCTTAGTCTGCTCTTTACCGAGGTTGATTTAATGCCTTCATGAAAGAATGTTAATTAGGGCACTAAATTAGTGCTCTACTCCAGAGATAGTGGTTTTGGACACCAGTGGAGCTGCTGAAACACTGTTCTGGTTTCAGAGGAGCTGGGAATGTGAACGTCTCCTCAGTTGCTCTGTTTATGCACTCTTGTCCATCTGTTTGTCTCTTTGTCTGTCTTCTTGTCTCTCTGTTTGCCTGTCACTCTATCCATTGAACTCTCATTCTGTCTTTAAGTTTCACTGACTCTGTCTCTCTCTCTTTCTCAGGCTCTCTCACCTGTATACTCACAAATATACCCTCTCATACCGTGTATATTGTCTGTCTCTCTGCCTGTCTCAACCTGTCTGTCACATTGCTTTTCAGTCTGTCTTTCTGTCTCTCTTTCCCTCAGTCTCTTGTTCAGTCTGGTTATCTGTCCCTGTTTTTTGTATGTCTATCTGTCCGTCTCTTGGGCTGTCTTTTCTTTGTTTATCACAATGTTTTCCTTAATCAGACTCTAGCTTATTGTCCCTCTCTGTCTGTCTCCTAGTCCCTCTCCTTGTCTCTCTCACTTTCAGTGTTCCTCTTTATCAGCAACTACATATATTTCTTTCTATTTCCCTGTTCTCTGACTCTTTCTGGCTGTCTCTCTTTGTCTCTTTGACAATTATATTCAATTCAAATACATTCTCTCTCTTCTCTCTCTCTCTCTCTCTCTCTCTCTCTCTCTTTAATCTGTTTTTCTTTATGACTGAAAGTTTTTCTTTATTTCTTCATCCTGTGCTGTGGTTTCCGGACATCTTCCAGGGCTTTTTTTCTAAATTGTTTTTATGTTTTATATTTCACTATTATTGCTGGCCAGAGCATTATTAGGTCTTGGCTCATGTGTTCATGAGCATTACAGGCAAAATGTTCCTAAGTTCAAATGCCATGAACTTAAGAGTCACTATTATTATTATTATTATTATTATTATTATTATTATTATTATTATTATTGATTTAGTACCGATTCATCAGTAAGTGAGTAAGTGACACTTTCCATAGTAACATGACAAAAACATCCCAAAGTGACAAAACTGGGTTTGATTGTTTACACATGTTCATGATGTCTTCTGGGGGAAAAACCATCTCCTTTGAGTGGATGTTATTACCATCAGCTGTGATTCCGTGCATAGCTATCTGTAAAGAGACAACAATACATATGTGAAAGGACCACTCTTTTCACATTTTTCTCATTTTATATGTCATTTCTCATTTTACTGGAAAATAAAACTGATCATCTGCTTACATTTACTTTTGTACTTTCTAGTTTTTCCCTACAGCTGCAGATAAATGAAGCTAACCAGTGATCGAAGCATATAGTCTCCAGTTTAGCAGTAACTGTCTGATCAATTATGTTATTGAACTCTACAGAGGACGTAGCTGGTAGCTTCCTGTTTTACGTATTGTTCCCGCGAATGTTCCTCATTTGTTTGTAACAGCGTTTAAATTATATTTTATTTTTTATAATTATATTTTTCCCGTTTATACAAAATAACAATATTAACTAGTTTTACGCTGTAATACTACTGGACTTTATCCGTTTTTTTGTTTGTTTTTTTTGCGCTTTTTGGGAGAATGCGCGTATCATCTGACAAACAACAAGTGAATCCATCACCAAATAATCAAAACTCCGGCAGAAAGGTACGTTATTATGTCTACCATTCAGCTCGTTCAGTGTGTGGAGTGCAGGATGTTTAGACATTCTTCCTCCGTCATTAGTGATAATTTTATTTGTGATAGGTGTGTGTTAGTTAGCACCCTGACGGAGAAGATATTAGCATTAGAGGAGCGCATCCAGACTTTAGAGAGGGTTAGTGAGCGCGAGAGCAGCGTTATTCCCGTAGCAGAAAGTCTGGGTGCCACAGGTGGAGATAATCATCCCCGACTCCGGCAGTAGAGCCCTCACAGCGGGGCGAGTGGGTGACGACTCGGCGGCATACTCGTTCAGCCAAAGCTAACGCTAAGGCTAGCCCACTGGAGCACACCTCTTCTGCGCTTCACGTGTCCAACAGGTTTGCTCTCCTCAGTGATGCACCCACTGAGAAACCTGAAAGAGCTCTGGTTTTTAGCTAGGCCTTTAGGGGCGCCAGCGGCAGTGGTCAGGTGTATCCCGGGAGCCAGAGCACCAGACATAGCAGGTAATCTTAGGGCTCTAGGTCAGCATAGGTTCTCTAAGATAGTGGTAGATGCTGGAGCTAACGATATACGCCTTCGTCAGTCAGAGGTTAGCAAGCATAACTTTACAGAGGTATTTAAAATAGCGAAGGCGATGTCCGATGAAGTAGTTTGCTCTGTTCCCATCCCAATGAGACGTGGCGACATAGCTTACAGCAGGTTATGGTCGCTGAACCGCTGGATGTCCAGTTGGTGCTCCAAAAACAACGTGGGCTTCATAGACAACTGGAAGACCTTTGAGGGCAAAGCCAGCCTGTTAGGGCGGGACGGTGTCCATCCCACTCGGGAAGGTGCTGCTCTCATTTCTTGCAGTATAGCGCATAATCTCAGAAGAGGCCTAGTTAATCGGTGACAATCCAGAGCCAAGGCCAGGGAGCAGACAGACAGGCTAAACCAACCGTCTGCTAGCTGCATAGAGTCGTCACTCAGGGTTCATCATATTGAGACTGTGTCTGTTCCCCGAGCTAAATTTAGAAAGACTCAGAAAGTCTGTTTTAGTAATTTAATTAACATAGACACCACAAACTCAGATCACACTGAATGCGCAGCCGGCACCTCTGATCTGAAGCTAGGACTGTTAAATATTAGATCTCTCGCATCTAAAGCAGTTATTGTTAATGAAACTATCACAGATCAGGAGTTTGATATATTATGTTTAACAGAAACCTGAATTAAACAGGACGAGTATGTAGCTCTAAATGAAGCTAGTCCTCCTGGATACAGGTACATACACCAGCCTCGGCTAACTGGTAGAGGTGGAGGCGTCGCAGTTATTTATAACGATAATTTTTCTCTCGTACAAAAACACAGTTTTAAATTTAATGCATTTGAAGTTCTCTATAGTAACATAAAGTCAGCTCAGTCGATCCCGCTAATCATCATTTACAGACCCCCAGGGCCGTACTCTGAGTTTCTTTGTGAATTTGCAGATTTCCTCTCAAACCTAGTTGTTTCTGTAGACAAAGCGTTAATTGCTGGAGACTTTAACATTCATTTTGAGAATCCAGAAAACCTTCTGAGAACAGCATTCTTGTTCATACTGGACTCAGTAGGAGTAAATCAGTGTGTAGTAGGACCCACTCATAAAGCAGGTCACACTTTAGATTTAATATTATCCTTCGGATTAAGTATAGGAAATATAACCACAATTCCACAGTCTGAAGTTATCTCAGATCACTGTCTTGTCTCGATTAAAGCGTGTCATAGTAATAATGTACGCACAGCACCGCGCTACCGCCTTAAACGTACATTTACATCAAATATCGCACAGAGCTTTATCAATAATCTCCCAGAGTTATCAACTTTGATTGGATCGCCATCTGACTTCACAGAACTCGAACAGGCGAATGAATATCTAGAGTCAGCACTTCGTTATAGCTTAGATAATGTAGCTCCAGTTAAAAGGAAAATGATTAGAGATAAGAAACTCGCTCCTTGGTATAATGACCACACACGTGCTTTAAAACAAACAGCTAGAAAATTAGAAAGTAAATGGCGCCAAACTAAATTGTTAGTATTCAAAATAGCTTGGAAGGAGAGCATCCTGAACTATAAAAAAGCCCTCAGTGATGCTAGCTTTCTTTCACCTTAGAAATATTGCCAAGATAATAAATATACTGTCACAAAATGATGCATAAAAATTAGTTCATGCTTTTATCACTTATAGGTTGGACTATTGTAACGCCTTACTGTCTGGTTGTTCAACTAGGTGTATAAACAAGCTTCAGTTAGTACAGAACGCAGCAGCGAGGGTCCTCACTAAAACCAGAAGATACGAGCACATCACCTCTATCTTATCTACACTGCATTGACTCTCTGTAAAAATTTCGCATCGATTTTAAGATACTACTTTTGACTTATAAAGCATTAAATGGTCTCGCGCCGCAGTATCTGAGTGAACGGTTAGTGGCTTACGATCCGCCACGCCTACTTCGATCAAAGGACGCAGGCTCCTTGTCAGTACCACGTATTATTAAAACTACAGCAGGGGGCAGAGCTTTTTCTTACAAAGCCCCAAAGTTATGGAATAGTCTTCCTATTAATGTTCGAGACTAAGACACAGTCTCAGTGTTTAAGTCTAGGCTAAAAACTTATTTATTTAGCCAAGCATTTTTGTAAATAGATTAGCCTTAGGTAAAGGAGCAGATCTGGGGGACTCATGGACGTAGAGTATTCTGGTGAACTGGTATGTTTAGATGCTGTCCTCCCCACTCTCATTGATCACTCAGGTTTGTTGACGGTGAGGTGATTGGTTGCTTTACATCTCAGGGAGCCCTCATGTTTGTGTTTCCTTCTGGCTCTCCCTTTTAGTTATGCTGTTATAATTAGTCCTGCTGGAGTCCTGCTTGCACTTTGCACTAAACATTCATCTTATACATGTTTGTGGCCATATCTAATTGCCATCTCTCCTTCTCTTCTGCTCTCTCCTCTCTCTCTCTCCCTGTCTCTCTGTCGAGCTATACATGTCGCTCCTGAGCTGCCAGTGATCCAGACCCCGCTGCCCTCTGGACCTGTCTAACTCGTCCTGGAGTCCTGCTTCTGGTTGGAGATCTCGTCGCATGGATGCCCGG
>JAAGKR010000427.1:200558-206071 GCA_011419295.1 Clarias macrocephalus
CAAATCAATGAGATTAGCATTTTTAAAGACATTCTTTTAAATGACATTTCTTTTATAGAAAGAGAGAGACAGAGAGAAACTACAGACGGAGAAGCAGCTGGTTTACATTTAGATTAACTGTCCCTTAAGTTTTTGCAAATAGTTAATTCTGAAAATCATTAACATAAAGTATAAAAACTCTCAAGTTCTGCCAGGTTAGATCATTTTTATTACCGTTTTTGTCGGTTGCCTTGGTGCAATAATTAAATGATGATTGTTTGTTCCAAATCACTGTGTGAGGTCGACAAATAAATGAGTCATTTAATAAGACTATTCCAAACATTTTTTCATAGCTTTCACACAGAATTCAGATTATTGCACGAATTTGTTTTTCACTGATGACATGATGCATTCAGTAGGTCTTACTGATCAAAACTGATATTCTTCATTTTCTAATGAACTATCTTACTCCCACTTGTTTTTATCAATATGCTGATTGTGTACTTTCATGCAATTTCATCAGTCATAACAAATATGGTATGTCTAACTGGGTGGGTACTTTTCTGGAAACATACTAAAACAAGTGAAATGTTGCCAGTTTAGCTTGTGCTAGGTATCTATCTAGCCTAAAAATGTATATGACACATTTATTTTGTGCCTATAAGACATTAATTTGTTAATTTATAACTACAAACTTTGAACTCTTTTCAACGGGATAAAAAGTGTATAATTAATCCCTAGAAGAAGCTTTTTCCAAACACTATATGCTACATATTGTAACTGAGCTGATGTTGGAATTGAGTCAGGCTGTCATTTTCCCAAAGAATTTAGTGGTGTACAAAAATATGCACCACATGAAGGGGTCCAATAACCCACTGTTTTGTGGGAGAGGGGGGAAAAGGGGAAAGATGGCCTAGGGGTATGAGAGGAGGTAAGGGGGGGGGGGTGGTCAGTGAAAAGAGGATAAGGACACTGTATAAAGGAGTTTTTGTTTGTTTGTTTGTTTGTTTGTTTGTTTGTTTGTTTGTTTGTTTGTTTGTCTCTCATCACTCTCTTTTTCATTGTCCTCTTCCTTAATAACAGCATTAATTGTTTTTTATATTATTATTACTATTAGATTATTATATTTTATTGCCTATTATTATAAAAGTGTTCTTTAATTCTGGATTCTGGTTTGTCGGGAGGTGTTGGTTAATATTTTTAAAAGCATCTCTGACAACAGGTTTATATGACAATTTTTGTCTTTTTAAACGGAAGTCCAAGATCAAATTGACACATTTTGTTTCCACTGTTTGCATGCTTTAATTCCACAAACCTCTTTCCATGCAAAATGCACCCAAAATTGAGAGACTGGTTTAGCTCAGTGGGACTGCAGAAGTTTAATTTAAGTAAATACATTTTTGCATGGAAAGAGAGTTGTGTAATTTGGCTCATTTTACTAAAAATGTACTCACGTTCCAGGTGACAAACTTCATGATCGGTGTTCAGAGCAGCAAAACTTATAACGACTAAGATCTTTCATAAGGCACTTATATGCACCTCAGTTTTGATTTGAAAAAAAACTTGAAAAATGTAAACTATCCTTTTAAAAACAAAACAAATCTTTTCATCAAACACCCCAAATTGCAAGCAGGTGAAGATATACTTTGAACCAGTTATTACACAAACATACAAAATTCGGCTATTAATATGAATTTTAAGCCTTCATTCATGCTGTATTCGTTTCCATTTGTTTAATTTTAAATAATCATAGTACGTTCCAAAAAGAGCCAAATAAGCTTATCACAGCAGGAACAGTGTTCCTCTCCAACTGTGATTGTAACAGAGATTATAAACCCTATTGTGCTCTTTTTTTTCAATAAGTTTTCCAAGAATTTTCTATTTATTTTGTTTATCTTTTCAGGTGCCATGCCAATGAAAGACTTGCAAGCAAGATCTAAGACAAATTCATTACATTACATTTTTGACATTTGGCAGGCACCCTTATCCAAAAAAAATTACTTTCATTACATTTTACATTAGAGCAGTTGAGAATTGAGGGCCTTGTTCTGGGGGGCAGCAGTAGCAGCTAGGTGGTGCTGCTGTTTTAATTCATGACTTTCTGATTAGTAATCCAATGTCTCAACGACTGAGCTGCCCCAGAAACTCAGAAATGTCTTACGAATGAGGTACATCTAATCATATGGTCAGTTACCATTCCCCTTACATCTCTACACAGAAAACTTCTCACCTGGTTTCAGAGGGGAGAGTATACATTCATTCCCAGGGTGAGCATGGTGGAGGGCAACATTCCCCAAAATGAAGACACAAAGAGTCATGTCAGACCTCAACGTCCCTGAGGAAATAGTTAGTTTTGGCAACGAAAACCACCACTAGAGATGACAGAACATATACAGTAGTGATACTGGTTCCGCTCAGTCCTGGCATCGTAAAAGTGTGTGTCTCCCCAATGATGTTCCTTCCATCAATGAGTTTAAAACTTGCTTCATCCAATTATTCCATGGGTCTGTATTAAATGGCAAAGAATTAAGCAGAAAAAAAACTTTACCTGTGCATACTGGAATCTTGCCTCCTTCAGCATGTAAGTGTCAAATTTTGATGCTTCATTCTGACATAGTTTCCATTATGAACTCGATCAGAACTAGCCAAACTTACCTTATTAAGTTTCCTTATTTGTAATTACTGTTACCTTGGTTTACCCATTCTAACTGCACTTTTTGCAACAAATGTATCTAAAAATGTCAGTCTGCTGTTGAGCACTAAAGATCCTTCCCTTGCCCCCAGTGGGGTGATATTCTGTGGATTCTATAAAGTAAATGAAAAAGGCATATCAAAATAAACATTATGACAGTCACAAAAATCTAACTGGTTAAATAACTTCATTACTGCAGACACTTCTTGTTCACTTTTCTTAAAAGAGCATTACAGGAAAGTGGGAATGGTATAACATTTGGATTTACCTATTCTCATTTCAAAACATCCTGACAGTAGATGCCATAGTGCTCTAGCTAAGATTGGACTGAACCTTTTATTGAAGAATTATTGATGGCATTGCTGCCTAAATTATTTGAAACTTGAGCTCTATTTTCTCCTCTTGTTCGACTTCTCTACCCTGTATGTAAACTTCTCTTCTTCTGGCGTGATGTTTGGGAATATGGCCTCGGTCCTCCAGGGTTGAGGGTATGATGAGTTCCCCCCATGCTTAATTGGTTTCCTCCTGGTACTCATTCAGACATTCAGTGTGTGTGTGTGTGTGTGTGTGTGTGTGTGTGTGTGTGTGTGTGTGTGTGCAATGAATTGGCACCCTGTCCAGGGCGTACACCACCTTGTGTTCAAAGTCTCCTGGGATAGGCTCCAGGCACCCTGTGACCCTGTAAGTGGTTGTAGAAGATGAAAAAATTAATTAAGGACTAATTACTTGTTAAATAATTAAGCAAAACAGTTATACAAATTATACATATTGATGCCACTGGAAAAGTGGCTTGACAGAGTGACATTCTCAAAAATCACACAAAAAAAAATCATTCACTCTCAAAAATCACTCTGTCAAGCCACTTTTTGCATAGATCAGAGGGACAGACCGATATCCTTAGATGTGCTTGGTAATACAGCAAAAGCAGAGGTAGGTCAGGATGAGAGAATGATGGTCATGGCAATGCCACAAGCTGAAATGCTATCCTTCCATCAGGGTGGGGGATCAAAGACCGTTTTGACAGATTCAGGGATTGAGGTTCCCTGGAAGCAGAAAGCCTCTATTTTATTCTCTTGCTGGAGCGGCCTTACTGACTAGCTGGGAATACTTGTCATAATGTGGCAGGAGCTATGCTAAGAAGGCCAACCCACTGACACCTAGGGTACTGCAGTCTGTATTCCGGCCCTATAAACACAGGGTCAGGGACTAAAGCAGGCAGAACACAGGGGGATTTCTTTAATGTCCTCTAATCTGGTCATCACATACCTTGATGTGGATGTGGGAGGTTACCTTGTAGGCCTCTACTCTGTGCTGGGCAGGGGTCCCACTACTGGTGTTAGAATGCATAGCTCTGACTGAAACGGCAGCTATGAATTTTATCAAACACTGGCTAAAATAAAGTAATTTACTTCCTTCACGTATATTCATACATGTAAGCAAACAATATGGATCACTGGTCAAATGCTGTGGTATAAGATGAACAAAACCTCTTGGGAAAATGAGTAATTTCAGTAACTTCATTTTATCATACATTAACATTTATTTCCACCAGCATTCTCACATCCAAGTGAGAGCTTTGTTTAACTACGACATTTTGTTTTTGATGTTCATTTATTCATTTTGTTCCTATGTTTTTATTTATTTATTTTGCTCTTCTTGCGAACAGCTGTTTGGGAAGCCAGTCCTTCATACTGGAATCAACAGGCGAAGAAAATGCTGGACGATGCGCGGAAACTACAGCCGTGGACTCACAGGGCTAAAAACATAATCCTCTTCCTCGGTGATGGTGAGTTACAATGTTAAATTTTAGGCTCAGAGTGTTAGAGGATGGAGAATTGCTAGGTTTAGAGGAGAAAGCAGGGCTTGTCATACAATAACATCAATTGAAATGTGAGTGGGCTTTGCGCCCCTGCTACAGACAGTTGCCTAGCAAGAAACTTCTGCATTGCCCAACTGGAACTTATGCTACACCAGAAGCCTTTGCCCAAACTCAAGGATTTTGTTTTCTTTTGTAAGGATATTTAAGCCATATAAATACTGATAAATTTTTTGATACTGCACATGTACATCAGAGCATATTCCTGCGTAGAGTATCTGTATTTATACACCAATAAATTAATCATTCTTCTCATTATTTTCATTCTAATTATTTAAATAATTCAAACAATACGCATATTTTAAACATATAGCTTTTGTATAGGTACTTTTTAGGCTCGACCTTTTAATCTATTTTTTTTATACAGGAATGGGTGTGTCCACTGTCTCGGCTGCTCGAATCCTGAGAGGTCAGATGGATGGAGAATCAGGAGAGGAGACTGCCCTCGCCATGGATACATTTCCTTACCTTGCACTGTCAAAGGTCAAAAATTACATCATAACTCCATCATCATCTATCCATCATCATCACTTACTTAATTACCGCCATCATTATCATTGTAATCACATCACTCCATTATTATTACTTAGTCGTCATCACTCATTGTCATCATCATCATCATCATCATCATTGCACCATTAGCGCTCCTTCATCATCCTTATATCATCATCATTGCCATTATCATTATGACTATCATCCTCACTCCATGATCATCAGCATTAGCATCAGCAGCATTACAGTATAATACCATCATTCAATTGTCATCATGATCACTCCATTACTATCTCTCCATCATCATGCCATCATCATCATCAACAACAGCAACAGCAGCACTCCCAATACAGCATCACTACTGCATCATAATCATTGTTTTAAATAATTTTAAGCCCACATAAATATCATTTAAACATTAACACACACACACACACACACACACACACACACACACACACACACACACACACA
>JAAGKR010000428.1:0-102500 GCA_011419295.1 Clarias macrocephalus
AGAAAAATGAGTGGCCATCATTACTTTAAGAAATGAAGGTCAGTCAGTCCGAAAAATTGGGAAAACTTTGAAAGTGTCCCCAAGTGCAGTCACAAAAACCATCAAGCGCTACAAAGAAACTGGCTCACATGCGGACCGTCCCAGGAAAGGAAGACCAAGAGTCACCTCTGCTGCGGAGGATAAGTTCATCCGAGTCACCAGCCTCAGAAATCGCAGGTTAACAGCAGCTCAGATTAACAGCAGGTCAATGCCACACAGAGTTCTAGCAGCAGACACGTCTCTAGAACAACTGTTAAGAGGAGACTGTGTGAATCAGGCCTTCGTGGTAGAATATCTGCTAGGAAACCACTGCTAAGGACAGGCAACAAGCAGAAGAGACTTGTTTGGGCTAAAGAACACAATAAAGAACACAAGAAAGAAAACTCTTTGAATGAGAAGGTGTGTCCAAACTTTTGGTCTGTACTGTAATTCACTGAGAGCTGCTGTTATCGTAGGAGATTAACATCTGACCAATCAGGTTTGAAAGATTAACAGCACCTTCTGAATATGTTGCTCTGCCGTCATGTACAAAGTCAGACAAAAATGTATACACACTTCAGGGAAAGAAAAACTATATGTATAATACACACACACACACACACACACACACACACACACACACACACACACACACACACACACACACACACACACACTCACAGACACACACAAATATTTTTGCCGTGAATTCTTTCCTAGCTTTTCCCCCAGTCGGGTTCAGTCGAGCTCTGTCCATCACAGATGATATGAATACCTGACACTAAACAGCCACTCCAGCTCCATCATGACAGACCCTTTACACACACACTCTTAGGCACAGGGAAGTGTGTGTGGGGAAGCATGAACATGCACAAACAAAACAGGCCAAAGACAAATGACACAGAAATGAAAAGTTAAAATGGGAACCAGCAGCAGCCCATAAAGGGGAAAAAAAGCTGTAACTTGTAAACAGGAAGTGAAGTTGGACACTTTGTTTAGTGTGTGGTGTGCTTGCTTTTTTTTTCTTGCACATTTGTTCTTATTTAAGGTAATGTTTCATCCTAAACTAACCTATTCCTCAGTATGTTTGCTTCATTCTTTCCTTTTTAGTACGAAATCATTCTGACTGTATTCACAAAATGTGAATTATTAAAGGAAAAGCGTAAGTGCAGACAGGTTAGAGAAACAGACGTGTCCTCATATTGTTCTCCACAGTGTGCATTGGAATAGAACTTTTATGGTTTTTATTTGTCTCCAAAGAACAAAAGACGTAAGGGGCAAGTTTGTCCATTATTATTTTTTAAATCTATGTGAGTGGTATTGATGATTTGAAATAGAAGATTTTAAAGTTCTCAAGTCCTGTCTACTCATTTAAACACTGCATTTTTTGTGATGTAAATGTAGATTGGACGATCGACAGAGAGTCCCATTGACTTTGTGGTGACGGACACAGTGTCTGGGGGCACAGACGGCGAGGATTCTCCCATCACGCAGAGCACCATCTCGCGCTTCGCCTGCCGTATCGTGTGCGAGCGTAACCCTCCATACACTGCACGCATCTATGCTGCAGGCTTCGACACTTCCAAGAACATCTTCCTCGGGGTGAGCGTGCACTTCGACGTTACTGTACATTTTCATCCATGTATTGTTCATGAAAGCATCTCCTGGCCACTGTTATCACTGGTATTTAAGAAAGCATCTGTCCGTCCATCTGACCATCTGATCAAGTGGAACCTTGCAGTATAATCTGGTAAATGTAATAAAAAATCTGGTAAATGTCATTCAGCTATAAAATTAAAACCAACAATAGCATTAAACCCAATATTGTGTCGGTTCTTCTTGTGTTGCCGGATGGCTCTGGCTCCTTGAGGCCTGATTTGCCAACACCTGTAGGGTGTACGATTGTGTTGGCACCAGGACATTGGCAGCAGATGTCGTGGGTTGTGGGGTGGGGCCTCAGCAGATCAAAATGGCTTGTCCTGTCCATTTCATGGATGCTCAGTCATGTTGAGATTTGAGGAGTTTGGAGGATCCACAATCTTGACCTTTTGCTTGCTAAACCCTACATACAGCAGGATGTGATGCACTGGGTGTTCACAAATCTTTCCATCATACCCAGCAATGTAAAACCCTCTCTGTCCATCAAACATATTTCATTTGACTGTAATTTTTTTTTACTCCTGTGAGGAAGTTGTTCTATTCTGTTGACACTTTTGAAAAAGTTTTGTTTTTAAACAAGTAAATCCAAATTTAGTTTTAAAGTTCTTTAGAGAACTAGATGCATATGATTGTCACCAGTTTACTGATATATAATTTATAATCAGTGTTATTCAATTCACTGAATAAACAGAATTACTCATGACGCTCGTGGATGTGTTTGTGCACATGTTTAGTCCTCTGTCATGGTCCTCTATTAACAGGAAAAAGCAGCTAAATGGAAAAATCCAGACGGCCAGATGGATGGACTGACGACCAATGGTGTGCTAGTGATGCATCCGCGTGGTGGCTTCACAGAGGAGTCCAAGCCTGGCGTGTGGCGAGAGATATCCGTGTGTGGAGACGTATATACACTGAGGGAGACTCGCTCTGCACAGACACGAGGCAAACTGGTTAGTGCCGCAAAATATTTAATCATGCATATGAAAGGTTCTGAAGTCAGAAGACTTCCATTTCTTTTAATAATTTTCAACATTTACCTAGTTGATAATTTGATATACGAGTGAGTCAAAAATTATCCACACTTGTCAATTTCAAGGCAGCCGTCTCCCAGGTGTGAACGTGTTACATCGGGTCGCTGTGCGAGCAAAAATGGATGGCTCACTTATGATTTGCACAGAAGAAGAGCAGTGCTTTTTGTGGTCTGAGGGTATACCTGGTGCCGTTATTTATCGAATAATTTTTTGCTCAGTATGGAGAAAGTTGTCGAGGAGGAGTGTGAATGAATGGATATAGAAGTACAAGGAGGGTCGCGCACTGCTGCCCACACTGTCGACATTCTGCAAATACTTTTTAATAAGGAAATACAAAAGCTTGTTGAAAAAACTTCATTTAAATGCATTCTTCAGCCAGCTCTCGTACGTTAACGTGAGGAGATTGCAATCTTCAATTTTGCAATGTTACGAAAAATATCAGGCTCTCCACGGCCAGAGATGGAAGTGTCTAAGCTTGAGGCTTTCCTGGTGATGCACACACCAAATACACTTAATAACAATTTTGACCTTTATCTTTGAAAGTGATCTGTTATTTTAGACACAAATAATTTCTCCCTCACATTTTGACATGAACTGGAAGCTTTTAGATATGGTAGTTCAGATGCTTTTTCAGATTATGACGAGATAACTTTTACACCCTTGCGATGATTATTATGCTTCAGTGTTTTGGGGAAAAGCAAAGCCAGAGGAAATTTGATGAAATACGTGATCTTGGATCTTATCAACGAGTAATTTCCTTCTGACTTCAGGCTTCTTTTTTACAGACGCAAAAACATTCCAGTATTGGGTTTGGCTGTACAAATCAGACCTTTGAGTCATAGTGCTTCGAATCTTGTCCATGGCTTGTCTTATTTAGAGACTTGTTCAAGTTAATGGATCTGAATTGAATAAATATTTTTATATAAAGTCAAAAAGTCAGTGAAGCTAGGGTAATTACTAATGCTCTCAGTGTGGGACAGTTCCAGGTGTAAAGATGTACTGGTCCTCTTCTAGAACTGTTACAGTTAGAACATCCCAGTTTCTAACCTGAAACATTAAATGACTTCAGTTTGTTCATTTATGAACCATTTAGTTAAGCGCCAGATGTTGCAGATGTTGCTTTTATTATTCTGAGCTGGTCAATCATTTTAATAGGTGGGAACTCTAATGAGTCCAGAGAGGGTGTTTTATTTTAGTTTAGTTTAGTTTGTAGCTCTCTACCACCCTCTGCTGTTCAAGTGATTTTATACACTATTCAGATGCTAGTTTCTATTCTGATGGTATGTAAAGATACTGTCTCTTTATTTCATATAAGTAGAACTTGTTACTTATATACAATTTTCTGTTCATTAAAAAATGTCAATCTGTCTTGTCTCGTCTAGTCAGCTAATTAGATTTTTTAGTTAGCTAGTTAGTTTTGTTAATTTATATTGTATGTAGCACCTTGGTCCTGGAGGAACAATTTTTTTTGTTGCACTGTATATGGTTGAAGTGACGATAAGAGCCGACTTGACCTGACTTGGCTCGACAGTACTGTTGCAACATAATAGTAGTTATGAAAAAAAAAACTCAGTCATAATTATTAGTAATATTAGAATCAATATTATTGAAAAAAAAAACACTTTCTTCATATGCTTGAATGGCAGATTGTTAGAGATAAATTATTTTTATTTTATTTCCCCTGAACATAAAGTTCCATGACTTCAGAGCACCCTGAATCTCTATATCCTGACTATAGCTTGTTTTTTTGCTTTTCAGGTTGATAGTGAGAGTAACGTGCTGCTGGACGGCTCTTTGGTGGACCTGTGTGGTGCCACGCTACTGTGGCGCACAGCTGAAGGGTTGTTTCACGCACCCACTCAGAAGCACCTGGAGGCCCTGCGCCAGGAGTTGAATGCTGCACGGCCACAGTGCCCTGTTGGCCTCAACACCCTGGCTTTTCCCAGCATGCATCGGTCCAGCCGGGCACTTCCCAGTATCGCCCAGCAGCAGGACAAGCAGCCCTGGGTGTATCTGGCATGTGGGCATGTGCATGGCTACCACGAGTGGGGCCACAGCTCAGAGCGTGAACCTAACAACAAACGCGAGTGCCCCATGTGTAGGGCCGTGGGGCCGTACGTGCCACTGTGGCTCGGCTGCGAACCAGCCTTCTACGTGGACTCGGGAGCGCCTACACACGCCTTCGTACCTTGCGGTCACGTCTGCTCGGAGAAGTCAGCCCGCTATTGGTCTGAAATTCCCTTACCGCATGGTACACACGCTTTCCATGCTGCATGCCCATTCTGTGCCACACAGCTCAATGTCACACAGGGATGTGCTAAACTCATCTTCCAGGGCCCTGTAGACTGAGTTTGCAGAACACAGTTGGGGAGATGTATAAGGATTGGTTGGATTCAGATGGAGTGTTTGATGAGAACTGGCAAAAAAAAAGAAGAAAAAAGAGCAAACACAGAAATGGACTTTTGCACACAACAAGCCATGAAGCCATGCTCATATACTTACATACTACTTCCAGTGGAAATTTTATTCTCCATCAGAGGTTACTTTGGAGATCAGCAAGACTGTTGGCCGTGACAATGAGGCAGTTTTATTTAGCATAAGCTGTTGGATGAGTTAATCCGCAGGTATCGTATCCCAGCAGCACTGTGAGAACAACAGATGCCCGTTTTGAGCATTTCCTCAATACACTGATTTTTAACTAGTTAGTCGAAGAAGCAGCAGGTCAGTTTAGAAGTCATTAAGTTATAATTAATACTACAACTGTTTGGGGGATTATTTTTTTTCCATTAATCAATAGTCTAATACAGTATTACATTTTTTTTTAAATTAAATGATCAATAATAATGTTTGCTTTGGATTCAGAGTACCAAAATTTGGTTTTCCAAAGATAAACTGGCTGCTAAAACTGTACTGTTGAAATCAGTTCATGCCAGACCGACGACAAAATTGCATCGCTCCCAGTCACTGCTTGATCGTGTGCACTATTCTGCATTATTAAAATAGGTCTAAGGGGGCTTTTTTTTTTTTTTTTTTTTTTGGGTTCTGTTGGATAACTCTGTGAACTCTGTAACTTTTTCTTTCATGTCCTGTTTTCAGTCCAGGAATTTTATTGTACTGTAAAGTGTGAAATTTTTTTTGTTGCTAGTGAAGGACGATATGCAGCTAGGGTTGATCATGAACATCCACGTTCCTGTCAGTAACAACCATGATGTAGAAGTTGCTTTAAACCAAAACCTATAAGCTTGGTGATTCTGGAAGTTCGACAGCTGTGAAACGAACAGGCTGCTGCCATTGATGAGCCGGTTTCCCACTTGTTCTTATCAATTTAATTTTTCTCACCAGTGAATCTTCAATTACTAATAGGAAGTAAAACATTGTTTTATAAGGTTGTTTTAAAATGAAAGAAACTTGTCTTCTATTTTCTTAACCTTTGTACAGAGAAAAATTTTAGTTCTGGCAAATGGGGGTATCTTTTTTTTTTTTAACTGCGGTTTGAATGAGTTATTTTAATCAGAAATGGGTTTATTGCTTTTTAAAAACGTTATAAAAGATTTCATTTAAAGTAGCCCTGTGTTTGTCTTTCATTTCACTACAGATGCATTATTACTATGACTACACTTTTTTTTTTTTTTTTAAACAGAAGAGATGATGACCTAAAGAAGCATCATCTGGTCAATATTCCGTCTTTTTCGCTCTGTAAAGCCACTCTGTTCCGGGTCCACACTGTAAATGAGATTCTTTTTTTTTTTCTCCTATTGCTCATTTATTTCTTTATATAGCCACAGTACGGCGCTGCTGCCAAAGCAATCGAATAATCTGAAACTCAAACAGCTTTAAAAATACTCCAAATATTTCTGGAGAGGAATGTCGGTGAGTGGGTCAGGGGAAGCCAAAAAAGGAAAACCTTCACAAACAGTGAATAAACTATGGATAAAAATGGCTGTTTGAGAGAAATAATCTCTGCTATTTATAGGGAAGACAAATGCACTGTGTTTTCAATAAGAATCCAGGCTCCTTTGTTTCAAACTGTGTTGCCAAATTTTCCGTTTCAATCTCAGGCTATAAAAATGTTTTACGATGGTCTTCGCAGGTAAGCTTTAAATAGAGGGAAATATCTATTTTATTTCAAAAGAACAATAAATGCACACAAACTGTTCCAATATACTGTAGAGCTGACATGTATGAGGTTTTAAATGTATCCTGATGGTTGGCCGGCTGTACATGAGACTGAGCAATATCATTAAATATCATAAGAAATCCTATATGGAATATTTTTATAAAGTGTCATCCATATTATGTGTTATATAGGGATTAGAGTAGTTGTCTATTTCACCCTTGCTCTCTATGCATAAAGGCATATAAAAGGATTTTCATTTTGAATCAAGCTGAAAAGAAGGGATCAGTAAGATGTCATGGTGCTAAACATCACTTTCTTCTGTAGATGATTGAGAGATGGGATGTATGCCTCAGTCTTCCTCAATGCTGCTTTTCTGCATGATGTGTGCACTAAAGGTGCACTACTAGATCCTCCTTCCAGAAATCTAAACTTTGCTTGTTTTCACTTATTAAGGTTTATCAAATCAGCACAATTTTCCTTAAAAAAAAAAAAAGTAGAAATAGCTTGAATTCTGTAATTTTCTTTTATTTTACATAACAACAAAAAATGGAAAATTATTTCTGGCTGCACTCAGTAGCAGTGCATTTGCATTTAAATCTATAATGTGTACGTGCAAAAAAAAAAAAAAAAAAAATTACGCCAGATGGTTGATGCATATACATTGACAGCTGATGAAACCAGATTCCTCACTTTCCAAATGAAAGAGACCAAATATTTGGGCTTAATATTAAGTACTAATTTATTCAGTCTCTCTCTCTATCATCATGCGAATGTTCATATCTGCACATAAAAAGCTAAAGGTAAAATAGAAGGCAGTGTTTTGTATTCAATCCCTCCTGGCTGTCTCCACATGATGCCTGCCAGCTCGAGAAGCGAGTGCATCTGAGGGATCAAAGCATGTTCGAGAGAATGATCTCCAAGCTTGCATCAGCAAAACTGACATACAGATGTGCCAAGTTGTGATGTCAAAACCTAAAAACGGATTTTTTTTTTTTTAGTCCAATCCTGCATCTTTGCATATGCATCAGTAAATTCAGTGACACTGTGTCTTATTCTTTTACAGTCCTGCTTTAAACCAGTCTGTGTATCGAACTTATTTTCTTTTCCCTTCGGAATGCAGAAAACTGAGCAGTATTTGGAAATGTCATTCATTAACCTGATATTAATAGATTTGTAGTTTTAATAGATGTTTATAGATTTAATCGTTATTCCTGACAGAATAACAGGACACGGTTATAAGAGAAAAAAACTACCTGTATTCTCCATATAATCCTCTGCTACACTAATGCACTTTTCCCAGTGTTTCACTAGTGCTTGAATACCATCAAGGTAAAAAGTTTTCTCAGCGCACCAGAGCCATGATTGGACTGCCTGCTTCACATCTGAAACGCTGGCCTCCCAGGAACTCCACTAATGGCCCAAACATGTGGAAATCGCTTGAAGTGAGCTCAAGCCTGTACAGGGGGTGTGGCAAAAACTCCCAGCTGAAATTAGGAGCTAATACGATAATTATGACTGCAGTGATGAATATGTTTAAGATGGCAACAATTCTTTTAACACTAATTGATGCAGAGAGCGACTTTTCATTCCTTAATCAACCATGTCAGAGGACGTATCCCATGCTCAGGAAAAAGATGTTACTGTTTTTCAGGTAGGTGAAATTATTGACCTGCATAAAGCAAAGAAAACAACTATAGAGATTGCTGACATTACTGAAATTGTTCTAAGAATTGTTTAAAGCTTTAATTAAACCTGGAAGGACACTGCTGGAAGAAATGTGGTCAGAAACAAAAATCTTGAATAGAGATCATTAAATGCTTAAACAGCATTAAAAAATTACAGTAGAAATCACAGTTTTGTTTATTATTGACATTAAGAGCACTTCCGCATACACAATATGACAGAAACTCATAGGATTGCAACTAAACAGCCATGTGGCTCTTAAAAATGTTAGTGGTTGGACTTTGAAGCAAAGGAAAATGTAGATTTTGCCTGTTCTAGAGCAATGGGTGCGTCAGGGTAAGAAGGGTCCATGAAGTGATGCACCCATCATGCATAGTGGCCACTGTGCAAAGCTCTGGATTTGATGTTGTGATTTGGGGATGCTTCAATTGGTGACGTCTTGGCAATAAAACAAAGTCAACTGATGACCTGTACAGTATGTACTGAATGACCAAGTTATCAATTCATATTTTTATTCCCAGATTCCCGGTAAGCCTAACCCTAGATGATGAAGATTTTCTTCATCCAGTTCCAGGATGACAATACCACCAAGATTCATTGTGCTCGAGTTGTGAAAGAGTGGTTTTGATTTGTTTAAAACGAGTTTTGGTTTATGGCCTGGTGCATTATGCCATTAGAAGAAGGTAAATTAGTGCCATGCAGGATTTTACATATTCAGCAACAATACTCAAAAGGCTGTGCTATTCAAGCAATGACTGGCTGATATTAACACAATGTGTAGCAAGACAAAATTCCCTACACCATTATACCACCTTCACCAGCCAGTTGGATGGATTCATGCTGTTGCTGCTTCCGTAAAGGTGCCTGAGCAGTATTTGAGATTCATTACTCCAGGCTGCATTTTTTTGGTCTTTAGCTGTCCAGTTTTGGAGAGATTGTACCCATTTCAGCCTCAGCTGACAGAAGTGGAACTTAATGTGGTCTTCTACCTTTTCTCACATCTGCATCAAGGTTCAATGTGATGTGCCTGCTGAGATGCTTTTTTGCTTACAACAATTTTACAGACAGATTATTCCAGTAGCTTAAATCAATTAAAGCGTTCATTGACCTGTTTTCATTGGCAGTTTTGTGCTGAAATCTGTTGCTCACTGGATGCCATTGACACCTCTAGAGATTGCATGAAAATCCCAGATACTTAGTAGTAAACCTACTGTTTGTATCTGTTTTAATTTAGGATGCATTATTTGTTCCATTTTTTTTTTTTTTTTTTTAGCTTCATCCCTACACCAGTCACTGCTCTGATTCCAATCATGTCTTTGATTGTATACACTTCATACTGGGAAATTTGCATGTAATCGTGTAAAATAATTTAAGGCCATGAGTTTTTCCTCTGTTAAGTAAACTGCACTTCTTTAAACTCTAAAGAGACAAGACGTTGCAGGAAGCTTCAACTGATTCACATCTGAACATATTACTAGGAGCTGAACCTTGTGCTTCTTTCTTTAGTGTTTCATCTTTATTTAACTTTATTGATAAAGTATTGATACTTAAAGAGTTTATGTTTGGAGAAGAACCTGGTATAAGGTATGAAGAACCTGGAGAAGCAGTATGCAGTCTGATCATTCAGAGCTCAACCCAGTCTCAAGATGAAAGCTCAAAAGACATGAAAGTCTCTGCACACACCTTCATAATATTTTCTGACCATCAGTTATGGGTAGAAGAATTGTTGGCATCTGAAGCATACTGCACTGCAGTAAAGATTTAATCAAATACTCGTAAGCATTTGATTATTTCAATTTAAACAGTGATTATGTTTTGGCCAGGCAGTGTATGTAATGGATGACAGTATATATGTCAGAATTATATGTAAAATATTTGTGTAGGAATGGAAAAAGAAATAAATGTTTACTATTTCTAGTATCCAATTTTTTTGGACTAGTTTCAAGTCTGTATGGCTTTTCAGTTTTTGAGGAGCTGTATGCTGATAAATTTGTAGAAATCTGTCAACCTTGGTTAACCATATTATAAAATTATATTATTAGAGTATAAAATGGATAGTGGAGTACACTGATCAGGTGTAACATTATACAGTAGCTGGCACCTTTGTGCCACTGAAACATGTGTGGTGGATTCTTGGGGTGCTGTGGGTTGCAGTAGTGGATCCTTTGCATTGGAATTGTTTGTTGGGATCTGGGTAGTTTGAAGGCTCAGTCTTGGGCTCTTTGCCTGCTGGGACCAGTGCATGGCGAGCTACGGTGCACTGGGTGTTCTGGAGCCTTTCTGTTAAGGGCAGAATTGGATTTTTTGGTGTTTTGTGCTACACCTTTTCTTGTGGGATTGAATTGTATGGACTGGTCTTTGATCCATGTCCTTTGGTTTCCATTGGCATGGTGAGTCTTGGGTGCCCATAATCCTGTCACCAGTTTGCTTGTGTATAGTTGATCGTTGTTATTGTGTTGACGTTTGGGGGTGTCGATCTTATGGCTGATTGGTGTATTGCATCAGTCAAATGACTTTTTCAAGTTTGAAGCTAATGTCAGTTTGTCCCACCTACTGTAAATCTATGGCAACGATCCTCCCCTGCTGACTCTACCATACTTCAGCATGCCAGTGCATACTTCCGTGCTTACTATGCTTGTTATTACTACAGGCTGCGCATACAGCAATATGAGAACTGGGTTTGTCTCCATGTGCCTTTGTCTCTCTGTGTCCTCCGGCAGAAGTCAGCGCGTTACAGGTGACTGAAAGCTGTGAGGCAAATGGAGTTTGCACTGTTTACCTTCTTCACCCGGCGCGAGAGCACAAACATGATAACACAGATGATCGCCTGTAAATGGGAGATAGTGAAATTCCCCACTGTGGTCTCTCTCTCTCTCTCTCGCACACACACACACATACATACACACACATGCACACAGTCTTTGCTTTCCCCCCGCACTCTTCATTTAGTAAACTTGGCAGTCGTCTTTAATCTCGCGGTAAATTGGAGCAGTGGGGGAGTGTGGAGAGTGCTGTATGCATGTCATTAATTCCTCACTATATCTGTCTGGCGCAATTAGTCACTGCTTGCTGCTGACATTGTGCCATTAATTATGTGCGCCTTCAGTGCAGAGGTTCGGAGCACTGTGACTCGGAGAACCTGCTGTTCCACACTGCACTCACCTGTGTGTAGGATGCTTCAGCTTTCTATGAAGATGCCTCTAAATATTGTTCCTGTCCATGTGTTGCTGAATTGCTTCCACAGTGGTATTAGAATGATGATTACAGATTTTTCCAGTTACTTAAACTGATCAACATTTAAGTAATTACAACACTCTGTATTTCCTTTGCATTGTAAAGTTTTTGGGTATCTTGTCTGCGATTCATCTGATCTTACAGAGTTGTATTACTGTATTACTAATGCTCTCCTTAAAGATAGATGATTTAAAAGATAATAATAATAATAATAATACACCAGACAGTTTTATTGCACGTCTACTGAGTATTGCTTATCAATCAAGTTTTTATTAAACGCGTTATCTAGGAAGGTTCGATATCTACAATTAAAACAAATTATTCCGAAGCACTTTGCTGTACCAATCTTCTCTGTTTCATGTTGCTTCTCAAAATGGCATAACAAACATGATGGAGTCCAATCTGGAGAACACATTATCATTAGGTTCCTGTTGTGTTGGCCAAATTGAATCCTCTTATTTTAATTGGCCTCCATTAGGTTTTCTCCTCAAGGCAATTCCAGCTGGGTCTTGTTTTTATTGCTGCCCGTGCACCAAAGCAAAGCTGCGAAATATTGATCACAATCATCCTAATCTCTAATGGTTTTAATTGCAGATTGCTTTACAAACCACAAAGAGGTAAACAAACCTCAAAATTCTTACCCAAAATGTATCTCTTTATCTATGTTAATTTATGCATCGGATCCAGTTTGTAGCTTCTGTTCTAGCGCCATACAGATAAAAACGAGGGTGACTTTAGAGTTCCGAAATCAGGGATGAGCTGATCTGAGTTTAACATAAGGACAAATGATGATGCTTTTGAAAAAAGATCTATATATTGCATGAGTGATAGTACAGAGCAAGAGTCTATTTTAATACACTAAACTACGCTGCCAGGCCAAACAACTCGTACATTCAGTTACCTGTAGCTGTGATTACAGGACACAATGTGGTGGCCAGTTCAAGTGCTCATGTTCCCAGAACCATTCTTTAACAATTTGTGTCCTGGAATGTGCCTGTACCACCAAGGAAGAAATCTCACATAGATGTGATACCCTGATCTTTCAGTACATTCGTGTTGTCAGCTGACTTCATTTTATTGCTTCAAAATGTTGCTGAGCCTAGACCTGACCGACTGAAGCAACCCCATGTCATAACACTGCCTCCAGGGGCGTGTACAATGGGGTGCATCGCTTCATGTGCTTCCCTTTTTACCTTGATGGCTCTATAATAGGGATTCAACAAAACACATGACCTTTTGGCATTGCTCGGAAGTCCAATCTTCGCAAATGTAGGTCTTTTTTTCTGATTAGTCTCACTAACAAGTAGAGTTCTTATGGACACACAGCTGTTTAGTCCCAATCCTGTGAATTCTCATCACACTGTGTGTATGGAAATGCTCATATTTGTACTATTAAACATAACAATGTTTTTCACTGTTAATTTTTATTACCATGCAACTTCATTAAGTGTTTAAGTGAACTCCGAGATCCTTCATGATTTTTCCCCCGACCACATTCCTTCCACAAAGTTGATTTTCATCACTAAACTTCTAGGTTTTGATGATGTATTGAAGAGTTACAGTCATTTCAAATCTTCTCAGTTGTTTTTGCCGCTTGATGCAGCCCAATACAGTAAATCCCCTACATAGGAACTTTTGAAGATATGAACATGTTCAGTTGCTGAAGTTAGATTACATGTCCGACATACATTGGCATGTGCATGCAGCATGCATCCCAGGTGTCCGTAAGAGAGCATGAAAGCAGCGGCGATGAAGCTGCTGCTAAGAAGCAGCAAGCAATAACAATGGAGACAAAAGTGAAAATAAGTAAGAGAATGGAGCGAGGTGAAAAGATGGCAGACACTGCTTATTCTTTTAACATGAATCAGTCAACCATCAGCACGATTCTAAGGACTGAGGACAAGATCATGGAACATGTTAGTTTTATACTGTGTGTATCCAATTGTGTTAGTATCCTACTGGTAGTACAAAGACAATGTTGTTGGACTTATGAACAAATTGGACTTATGCATCAACTCTCAGAACGGATATGTTTGTATGTAGGGGATTTACTGTAATTTAACACTTCTGAAATGGCGACTTCTTTTTTTTTTTTTTTTTAAAGATTATTAGATAATAGTCTTTTGTGAATGCTGATATTTCTTCAAGAAATACAGACTTGCTACAATATGATGCTTACTATATGAAAGCCTTCAGTGCTGTTTGCAAGCAATCTTAAGGAAAAACAGGATGGTTCCATATGCTATGTGTCTTTTAACCATTTCTCCCATGCAGAGATGTTTTCATTTACATGACAGCCTAGTTTTTAGGAACTGAAAAATGTTTCTCATTTTATATTTCTCAACTAGAAGCATACATCAAATATTTAAACGTCTGGTTATCTTCAAACGTGAAAAGGGAGAAGAAGGTGCTACATTTGTAATTTCATTTGCTTATGAAACGTTATTGCCAAAATGAAAATAATTATACACTGGTTAATTTATACCAGTCTATTCAGCTATAAATGTCTTGTTTACAAGATCATTTAAAGAAATTAACGTTGAAACTTAAACTTGGGTTGTGGCCTGTGGTGTCTTGTCTATAGGAGCAAGTTTATACCAGCCATTCAACAAATATTAATCTTCATAAAATCCTCAATCACAACTAAATATACATGATATGGCCAGAAGTATGTGGAGCTGGATCTGTGGCAGGTAACAAAGCAGTTTCATAGCAGATTTGTAATTTAAAGGAAATAAACTTAGGGAGAAAAAGGAAAATGTTGAGAGAAAAAAAGAAAATTAATTCTATATGAAGAAGGAAGACAGAATTATGGGGAAGACAGATTTAAGATTTAAGTGAAAATCTAATTTTTAAAAAAATATTTAATTTTTTGGGGTAACCGAGTTTGACTGAGTTTGAATGAGTTACATTCGTTTGGCACACAAAACCCCACTTTACCCCACTTTATCACCCGTTCACTTCCACACTTGATTCCTCAATTCACATATCGTAATCAGAATTTTTGCAAATAAATAAATAAATAAATAAATAATTTTTACCTTTTGGTTTTAATTATGACATTCATTTCAGCATTTCTGGGTAATGAGCTGTGTGTTAATTTCATTTCATAGTGGTAAATACCATTTAACTTTATCTTACTGCTAATTAAAATGGATGTTTCAAATGTTAAACCCACATATATCACTTCACAATGACTTAAGCTATTTTCACAGAAATAAAAATCTATTAATTTTACTTTCAAATTTAAAAGTAATTGCTCTTCAAATTTTACCAATTCAAATTGATAGATAATTTATAGCCAATTTCACCAGAGGAAACCCACCAAGCTCCATGCACACAGACCTTAGGTAGGAATAGCGCTAACCATCAGTGCTAACCATTGCATGCATAAACTACAATTACAATAATGGCATTATGTAAATGATGATTCATTATATTGAAGTTATCGGATGGTCTAATGTTTAATCACAGATGATTGAATGTGGAAACTTACATGAGGAGTGAGTGAAGTAGAGTAGAGTATGTGTCTTGTGTTAGGATAAGTGGAGGCTTAAACACTGATTAGACAGTGTGGGTGGTATTAAGAAGAAGTCAGAGGAGGATTAGAAACTGAGGTGCTGACATTTTGCTACCACTCCCAGCTCTCAGTTAAGGTGAGGATCAGACCTAAAATAGACTGGGATTACCAATCAATGTAGGGTCTCATTTTTATGTAGGAAAACCACTGATGTGGAATACGTCCTCCTCATACTCAATCTCCCATCCTATCCATCGTAGCTGCATGACCATGATGTGATTGTTGCATTCTCCTCCTAATTTATTAACTTTAGATGCATTATAGTCTGTAATGTCATTTCCAATGGATTGCACAAAGTGAATTTAGGGATGGCTGTCTCCCAGGTCCACATCTTTGCACAACAACAACAATAACAACAACAACAACAACAGCAACAACAATAATAATAATAATGCAACGAAAATCTAATTTTGTAAATCTAGACTAAATAACTGCACACACATGTTGCCTAACCCTAACCCTATGTATTTTTCTGTTTTTTTTTTTTGTTGTTGTGAAATTATTAAGAATAACATAAAACCACTTTGTACACCACCAAAATGAACTAATGTGTACTGACTCTTAGTTAACAAGGTTATGAGAAATTTAATGTACTCATGCTTGCTAAAAAAAAAAAAAACTTATAAGAATAGGTCAAAGCCATCAAGTGAGCCATCTTAGAAAAAAGAGGTAAGAAGAAGAGGAGAAATGGGCAAAAGATAACGATATGCAGCTATGTTATCTCCTTAAAAGTTCAATGCATGTAATGCATGCAATGAAATATAGCTATACAGTATACAGTTATTTAACCTTTGTATTACAAAACATTGAATATAATTTCACACAAACATGATAATGTCTGTAACCTGCAGCAAAGTATTTACTATCTAATTATCACTTGCTAATTTGGGTAATATTCAGTGAGGTGACATTTTAAATCACCTCTGTGATTGTTTTGGATAGGTCCTGAGTTCAGTCAAAGGAATTTCCACTGATATAGTCTAACATAAATGAGGTGCTTAAGGGGAGATCTCTAGGGCATCATACACACCAGACCCACCCTGGTAAGAAGTCACATTTAAAGGTTTTACTAGCATTTCTCTGAGACAAAAAGGCCCAAATGCATTAATGACTTTTTGCCGTGTTCTGGTAACAACATGTCAGATTTGGATGAATCCAGCATTAAAATTTGACAGTCGTTCTTCAGTTTTAGTAAACTTCTCAGCTGATTGGCAACTCAGTCCCAACACTGACAACTGAAGTGCGCAATTTAATAAAGACATTAAAAAGCATCAAAAAAGATTTAGTCCCAAAATATCTGAAACCAGAAATGGCAAATGACCTACAGTTGGACGATAACAGACCATAGTTCTGGCCTTTGTGTTTTTCCTTCCTTTTCTTTAAGAAAAAAATATTAAAATAGCATCAGGATGCAGGTAAGCCATAATGTTTGCCATAATGTGCCGGCATGTTGACAGTATAGAAATCATGTGCTTATAACACACTGATACCACCATGTTTATGCAATAATAACATTTCCATGCTTATTATAAAGTAATAACATGTCACTGTGCTTATTACACAGACATACCATGTGAGCATGCCATGCCACACAGTAGGTACACATTTATAAAACTGTAATATGTTTGTGTATTTTTCACACAGGAATATTTCAATTCAATGCTATTTATTAACCACTTTAAACATTGGAAACTTTTATAAAGAGCATTACAGGAATGCTGTCTAAATGACATAAAAAATAATAAAATAAATATTTATATCTATATATACATTTATAACTATTAATTTCTTTCTCAGAAAGAAACATATCAGCATAATGCTAGTAAAGTAATATGTCGGCATGCATAAGTGTTCTAACACAAAAATATTTTATAGTTACACAGTTACAGTACAAAATTATTCTTAAAGCAGAGTATGCTGCCATACTAAGAAAGTAACAACATGTCAGTTTGCGTTTAACAGAACACGTCAAAATGCTACACATTAATAATACAGTAATAACCCACTGGTGTGCTTATAAAAAAAACAGTAACTTGTTGCCATATTTATAACACAGTGATGAACTTAATGATAGTCTTATAACACAGTATTAACATGTCATCATGCTTACAACACAGTAATAAATCATTAACACATGATGAACATGTGCTTGTTGACCCTTTAATATAGCTGAATGCTCATAATACAGTAATAACTTTATTTGTATACATATTAAAACAATAAGAAATCCTCATGGAATTAGGAATTAAGATACATATAACTTGATAGTAAGTTAACTATATATCGACATGCATATAACTCAATAGTAACAAGCCACTGTGCATCTAATACACTATTACACCGTAACCATGGCCTTGTGGTGTACATTTCTGACTTTAAGTAATAAAGTCTTGCCTCATAATGCAATAATAATACTTTGGCATTCTCAAAACAATTAAATATGTATTTTCTTTTAACATTAATAACACAATTATGTGCTTATAACATAGTTATAACATAACATAGTCTCACATACCACTAATAGGCATGTTATTACTGTCACAAAAATAAGTGTCTTACTACACACAGTTATGGGTATTCTGCATCAGCTAGCTAAATAAGCAAACATTTCATGTCAAGGGGTCCTTGCAAGGGGTTTCCACAACGGACTACTTGACAAAACCTGTTTTTAGGCCAGAACCCATCCTGATGCAATCCTCCTGAGCACTGGCACTGCTTTCAGCAACTGGGTTTGATCATTGGCTGGGCAGAACTTTAACCTGGTTACTGGATCTGAATAAGTGAGGAAAAAAGTTTAGGTAAAATTTTAAAAGAGACCGAATAAATAAAAAATATTGATCACACTCGCAAACTAAGTTACTGTTTTTAGGCCAAAACCCATCCTGGGTTCTAATAAAAAATGTAAATATAATTTTAAATAATATAATTATAGATAAAAATATATAATTGTCAGATGGCAACACAGATAATTATTATTATAGCAACCCTCTTTTATATTGATATTACTAACATATTAATAAATACCATTTCTTCAACGTAGGACTGAAACTTTGCAAAAAAAATTACTTTTCCAATTAGTTAAAGAGTTTAATATGTTCAGTTACACACAGACCGCATTGTTTTTATTTTTCTTTTCTTAAACATCTAACCGATATATAACCATTAATTCTTCTGCTGTGGCGCTGAAATACGTGACCTTTATTTTGAAATGTCTTCACAGAGCAAAACAATTTGTGAACCCGTGTTGCGAGATTGTGAAACAGCAGGGTAATCTAAAACAGAAATCAGTAATCTAAAATAGATTCTATATTTTAAACCATGTGATTTTACTAAAATGTATTTTAATAAGCAAAGTGTAAACTATAAGTTAACTATAACTATAATAAACCAGTAGCTCAGTGCAGCCACAGCAGAAGGCGTCGTGATTTTTCGCACATGCGCATTGACGGGGAAACAGAATTCTCCGGAACCGGCAGGAGCCCATGAGCCGAGGAGTACACGTTTGCTGAGAGCACCAACCCAGCCACAGCGTGCGGTCCATATACAGTAGTGTCAGCGAGGAGCACGTGTTCAAGGGGATGTGAAATGCGTGCGAGAACGACGTGTTGGACTTTAACAGGAGCGACGGTGGCGTGTGTGCTCGCGCTTTACCTGCACCATGTCGCGCGCACTGTCGCTGGTGGAGACTCAGGTAATGTGCAGCGCGTGCCTTTGTTTGGGTCACACGCAACCAATCAGTTCCGCTTCTCTACAATCATGCGTATGCGCGTGCACTTTACCGCGAGCGTATAATAGTTTAAGGCACTGGCTTTAGAGTCCTGCTTTTGGAGTCTCAGTGTCCTGGGCATTTTAGTGTTTCCCCTTCCTGTAACCAGTTGCTATAATAGTTGCTGTCTATATTCAGGGGAAAGCAGATAATGCATGCCTGAAAGTCAGTAATCGTCGGCAGATGACCTCACAAACTCACTCATCTATCTATCTATCTATCTATCTATCTATCTATCTATCTATCTATCCTTTGTTTATGGTTGTGGGGGCCTGGAGCCTATTCCAGAAGACCTAGGGCACAGGCATTGATTCTTTAATACTTTCCTGAAAGTTTGGCAGAATAGGAAATTATAAGCAAATGATTAACATGTATTAGTCTTGTTTCTTGATGCGTATTGTTTTATGAACAGGCATGTAGGAAATGGATGGATGAGGTAAAGCTTCCATGTAGCTGAAATGAAATGTTACCAGGTTGTGCACAATTCACAAAGGCTGCAAGTGTGTTGTAGAAAAAGTTGTGTGTATGTTTGTTAACTGTTGGACAAGTCTCCTGGGATATGCTCCTGGCACCTGCGTTCATAGAAGATGAATGAATGAAAGATGAACTGTGGATTTTGGAGTCAGCAGTTTGACTAACAGCAGATGATGAGTAACATGAAACGATCAAGCACACATAGCTACTTGACTGGATTTTGTGTCTGAGAGACCCATTCTCATTTTTACTCAGACAAGATGTTTAGCATAACACAAATTCATACAGCTGAGAAGTGTGACCCTGATGAGGGTGTGACTGGTTTGCAGGCTGAGGGTGAGATAACCAGTACAGAGAGAGAGCCAGAATGAGGTATAGTTAATGAATGAAGTACCTTTATGAGGTGTTTTCTCCTTTTTGGGTGTATTTGTGTCATTGTCAAAATTGCAGTCTCTGCATATTCTGAACTTATATTAAATGCAGATTTGACAACCATTATTATGCAGGAAATGGTCAGAGCTTTGAACATTTGTGCTGTGCTTTGTAATTGTTGTCTAATATAAGCAGTATTATACAACAATTAAATCAAACTAAATAATCTTATTGGATGAGAGGCTTTCCACAAGCGGTGATAATAGAAGGTAACAGCACTGGGACATTTAACTATATGCATCACACTGTTAATTATATTAACTGTTGGTGCAGTACTGAGGAGAGAGCATCTGCCTGCCAAAACCCATTCAGAACCAGTTACGAACGTACTTTAAGCAAGAAATCATATATACTAAGGTTATGTGACCTTAAACAACACTTTGTGTTTAAGCTCACTAGGTTCTAACACAAGGCTGAATCCAAAATTCAACGCAACAACAACAAAAAAATGTGATGGATATCAGCACAGCAGTGATGCCTACTTGTGATGGTGACTGCATCACAGTCATGCTGATAAACAGCACGACCTCAAATGTGATATTTCTTAATTATTGTTTTTGGTCTGCTCCCATTGAGGGGATGCTACAGCGGACCATCAGATCCGCACAACAACTTGACACGCAGGTTTTATGCCGGATGCTAATCAAGTTTTGTATATAGGCCAATGTACATGTATGTACATAGGGATGTATACAAAATGTAGACAAAACCTTCATAATGTGTAAATCATGACCTACTGTACCAGACATGTTTCATGTAAAAAATGTAAAAACCTTGTTATACTGTTGCTCAAATTAAAAAATAGGTCTATAGGTGAATGCAGTTGAATGGACATGGACATTGACAATATACCAGAAAAAAGAAATGCAAAGAGCTCCATTTACAACCTTTAGAAACTCTGTTACAACGGTTTTCGGCAGAACAAAACATAGCTTTCAAGATTGTCAGTAGCATGGCTTGAAAGTTTGTCCAAGTTTATGAGATTTGACTGTCATGTCCCAAACTGTCAGTTCCCTATTTACAAAGGAATAGGTGGGGTTATTGGTACATTTCATTTACTGCTGTTTCTTGGCTTTGCACGCTCACAAACGTCAACGGTAGCACTTGTTACACACCCACAAGAGACAAATTCCATGCAGGAACATGAATGCAGAGTCGAAGTCAATGGTGTTGAGTCGACCAGACCTGTGCGAGCCGGTTTGTTTTGGACATTTGCTAATATCTGCTCCAAAATGTTGCAAGACATGTCACTAGGTCCAACAAAAGGGGCGGGAAAGTTGGCAACACTGGCCCTGTTATGCCTACTTCAAGTCAGGATGGACTGTTCATGATTTGGTTGGGTTTTTGGTTGAGGAAAGGGTACTGAATGGCTCCCCATTTTATAACTAAAAAAAAAAAACATCAAATCAATAACAAATAAAACTGATATTCTTGAAACCAATCATAACACGGAAGGTGGGATTTATTGGAATAGATGGGACGCCTAACTTAACTTCAGAGTTGGATAAAAATCTACTTAGTCTGTTATTTGTGGCAGATTAAACGCTTCACAGCAGTCAGAACCAGTTTGCGCATGTAAATGCACATCTTACTGAATCAATGTCCTTGTAAACAGTCAGGTTGGAATCTCTAATCGGAATCATTTTATTCAAATTGAAAAAATATTGCCTGATCAAGCATCAGTATCATGGTGATCCTGATCTAGTATCATGGTGTAATTGAGTTTATTTTGCTGTATGAGAAATTCACATAATTTATAGAAGGAGCTCCATGCTTGATTTCAGCCAGCTAAAACCAGGTACTTATAGCATGACTTCCATTCACTGAAATTAAAAGCCCAACCATGTTTCTGCCTTAGAAGATCATTGCACGAAGAAAGATCTAAAGAGACATGATTTGACCAGGCTGGTGTGAAACAAAATGAGGTTCTGAGCTCAATCCCACTGAGATGAGCTGGAGCATGGATAGTGCACCTTCTCTCCCAACATCCGTGATCGACCTCACAAATGCTCTTGTGCCACTTCAGCCACAAGACCAATTGTAATTGCTAGGTCAAGCACTGATGTTGGGAGAGAGGGAGCACTGTCCGTGCTCCAACATGGATAGCACAGCGACTTCCAAGCAGATGTTCCAAAAATCGTTCCTAGTCATTCCAGAGGAGTAAAGGCGATAATAACAGCAAAGGTGGGACTACACCTGACTTGGACATTCAAAAAAGCACACATGTGTCATTAGTCAAGTGTCCAAATCCCTTTTGTGTATTTGCATTGCTATTTGCAGGGATTTTGAAATGCATTTGAGTGATCTGGCAAATGTTGTGTAATTACAAAAATATGTCTAAAATAAGACTGGAAAAATGTCTGCATTTAAACAAACGGGGTGCTGCAGTGGCCAGAATTCTGTCCTGGTAACTTCTTCCCTTCCAATCCATGCTGGCTTTTTGGAGGTGGAAAAACCTAATCCCTGAACATGGTGCACAGAAACAGTGCAGGACACGGGTATGATAGAGCCAGCTGAATGCTCGGCAGAATATTTCCAGGTCTCCGTCTCGCACCCCTAATCCTTTTAGGTGTGCTGCGCCCTGGAGAGGCTAAGCGAGTTCCCCACGGGACTGCTGTTGTCTAGGAATTTCAGCGTGGAAATGATTGAGATTAAGCAGTAGAAAGACTGCTTTGGATGCCCAGTGCTCCATTATCACAAAAACACTTGGCTCCTTCTGTTGTTGCATCTTTTTTTCACTGTATTTCTCCCCACCTTGATCTCCACTAGCTGGCGTAGCGTTGCGCTCCAACAAGAAACGCATGAAAAAAAAAAAAAAAACGGGAGATAACTCTAACTGCCTTTGTATGTAACTTAACACAATTTGATTAAAGAGAGAGCTGTGTCCTTGGAGATGTTGTGAGCCTGACCTCACCATGTGTGATTCGGTCTGTATGAGTTTATGGGTGTGCTAAATCAAACGGTGAAAGCAAAGAAAATTCCAGCACTGAAGAGTCAGGAGCCTGCGCTCACAGATAGAGGAGCTCCAGCATGACAGCGAAACAGCCATGCTCCACTGAAATGTCGGAAGTGCCAATTTCAGAATTTCAGCAATTCACCGAACATTTAGGGTTGCATCAGCAAACTCAGTTTATAGGATTTTCCACTGGTTAGTGTGTGTTGCATCAGACAGCATTTCTCAGATTTTTGCCATATTTTGAATTTTTCTTCTGTCTGCAAACATCTGTGGTGTCCTTGGGTCCTAAAAAGTCTTCTTTTGTCTGAAATTAAGTCCTTAACAATTGAACTGATTTGTTTTTATTAAGAGCTCATGTTATGTTCTAATGTGAGTGCACATATTTTTGAAAAAATTTCAAATATCAATAATATTTTTCGAATCTTGTAGTATCACAATTTCATAAATATCCTAATTCAATATATTTTTTCATTTTGGGAGACGCCTGAGACCTGTGTTGTTTCCTAAATAGTCAACCTTTAAGAGACCTTAAGTCACCCACACACCTTCTAATTCAGTGTTCATTCCTTTAAACAGTCAATATTGAGACGTGTCTGTTACTTACCCTCTGTAAAGCCTTTATAACGGCTCTAATCTGAGGTGCTGTAAATTGGTGTTTTCACGCTAAATGAACTTTTCTGCAGCGGGGGTAAGTTTTGGTCTTGCTTTTCTGGGACGGTCTTTATAAGAACCAGTGCTTGATGGGTTTTGCAAATGCACTTGACAATACTGTTATTACAAGAACTATTCCAGAACAGCTGAGCCTCATGTCTTAAAGTGATAGCTGACTGTTTTTGTTGCTACTTAATCATCTAATGCCGTATATGTTAATTCTTTGGCACAAAAAATCCAGTATTGTCCTAGAATGTAGAAAATCAATCCCAACTTTTGACTGGTACTATTCTGATTAGTCTCTGTATCTGTCAAAACCCGAAATGTGCACACAGAAATGAGGGAGTTCAGTTTAGCACAGTATACTGTACATCAGGATCACAGTTAGAGCCTTTAATGAATGAATTGATGACTGCAACATGTTTTTCATCTAATCTGTGCTGGTGATCAAACCTTTCAAATACAGCATGTGCAACATCCAAACCCAGTTTCCTAAAACACCTCCGGCTCTGTCCAATAGATGGCAGAATGTTGTGTTCCTTATAACCTATTAACACGCTGGTTTGTCCCTGCCCCTCTGTGCCAGCCTTTTAGTTTATAGATTGCTAATTTGTCTTGTTTGAGCGAATGTCTTTTATAGAAGGTCAGAAATGAAGTGAGGCACAGGTTTGAGGAGTTAAAAAGAAATATATTGTTGTGGCGTGTGTGTGTGCTGTGTGTGGCATCGCATAAATACCTGTGGGAGGAAATGGAGTAGGATGACGTATATGCTGTTGGATGATTGAGAGGACTTGTGCCTAGAGAGTGAGTATGAGAGTGTCTGAATATGTCTCGGTTCTGTCTACGTATGGGGACTATGGAGAGACTATGGAGAATGCGTTTGCCCGTGTGCGTATGTGTGTGTGCGCACAAGTGTGCGCCCGAGTGTGCGCCAGTGCCTGCCTGGGGATCAGGGGAACGTCACACGATGGAAGAGAATGAGCGTGTCGCTTACGAAATGTCACACTGGGAAGATTTGCAGGTTTTGATCCGGGCAAATTAATGCAAAACCCCAGTGCAAGTATTTGATTTGGGAAAACTTTTGGGAGCCGACTCGTCTCTTAATAATAATTATTGGGTTTACATTAATTTCCCTCTCTGTTTTTCCTACCACAGGAGAGTTGATCACCGCTGCTTGTGAGCTGGGGGTAAGCATTAGCCGTTATTGTTTAATCAATTCACTCATTAACTCTTAGAAGCATTAAGGAAGTTTAATTAAGTATGTGGGGAGAAAAAAAAATGCTTGATTAATTTACTTTGCAGGCTACAGGTTTTTTCTTTTCTTTTTCTTTCCTTCATCCCCTTTTTATGTACTTCTTTTACTAAGTTAGAAGTAGAGAATGCTATAATTTGCAACCCCATTTTTCAAATCCAATTAGACTGAATGGTAAGGCGATGGCTTTTGTAGGCTTTGCCTTACGTATAGTATGAGGCTCATTATTCTCAACCCTTCTTCTTTTTGTGCATGCATGTGTGTGCTTGTGTAAGCCGCGAAGAATGAACCAAATCGGGTTAACAGTTATAATAAGTTTTATTATTTAATAAAGTTTATTACGCTGCCGTGATCCTTTTAGGGAGGCTGTGGCAGTGTCAGTATGCCAGTAATCCCTCGCTCCCTCTGTCCGTGTGGCCTCGGGCTGGAGCGCTCTCTCCGGGCAGCAGGCCGCTGGCTCTACCCTACTCCTCCTCCCTCGAGCACTGGATCTACTCCTTTAAGCTCCCTGAGGCATGCCCGCTTCACTCTATCACGGCTCTCGACCTGTGTGTTCGACACTTGTGTAGTGTACCACACACGCACAGGCACGATTCCACCTCTCCTTCCTCCTTCCTTACCGTGCAATATAATAGTCACATGCCTGCCTGAATGAGATCACAACACACACACCAACATTTCCACCTCATGATCACCTTGTTGGCACTGCAGGGTGCCCTTCCTGACCCTACCATCTGTTTGCCATACTGTCTCTGTTTCTTCTGTCCTTTCCGCGCCCTCTGTCTCCCTCACACTCTCTTTCGCTCTGCCGCTATCCATCATGCAGTGTTTCACATTTTTCTTCTTTCTTCCTACAAGATATCATGTCAATCATTTCCTCAAGATGTGTACAGTATTCATATTCCATAAGCAAACAGTATTGTAAATCTAACAGAGCACATTTGTTTATTATTCCTCATTAGCAGCCTGACCAAATCTCAGTGGCCATGCTGTGTGTACATGCACTGATTAATCATGTCAGACTGACGTCCTAAAAAAAACAAAAGCGAATATGGTTTTAACTGAGACGCATCACGGGTATACCGCTTCCCTTATATTCTACAAGACATTTCATGATTGCAGTGTGTAGAAATAAAGAGGCCGTGATTTTCTTTTAGTGCCGTGTCCAGTCAAACCCGTAAAAAATTTGGTCATTTGTGGACGTCCCAAGCTGCCATCACACACATTAGCACTCGCCCCTCAATTTCTTTTAAGGATTTAATGTCTTCAAACAGTGCTTGCGGTCTCTCTTTCACTCGCTCCTCCTCTCATCTCTCAGACATCCCCTTACTGTAGAGTGTGCTGTGTGTCTCTGCCATGCCTGTGTGTGTTATCAGGCCAGTAGGAGAGCAGCAGCCTTTAATAGCTGAGTCCTTATCGCTCCTGAGGGGACTTAGTGCCTAATTGCTGCGAATGCAATGAGACAGGAGATCAGGGCTTTGGAGGGTTATCAGGAGGAGATGTGTCAGTGTCAGTGTCAGTGTCAGTGTGTGTGTGTGTGTGTGTGTGTGTGTGTGTGTGTGTGTGTGTGTGTGTGTGTGTGTGTGTGTGTTGTGTGTGTGTTTGTGTGTGTGTGTGTGTGTGTGTGTGTGTGTGAGAGAGATTCATACAGAGAAGCTGTAACTAAGAAAATAGAGGCCGTCCTTGAGTAGAGAGCAGGAAGACGATGAAAACGAGGGGGCGGGGGTGGCGGCTGACTCGGGTCACTTTCATCCTACACTGTTTTCTTTGTTGGTGTCAGTTTGTTGTTTAATATTGTCTTCTCTCAGGTGGCCCATCCCCCTGGGTATCCTCTCTTCACTATGCTGGCCGCACTGGCTCTCCGTCTGCTTCCTGCCACTTCTCCTGCACACGCTGTCAATGTCCTGTGTGCTGTGCTGGGGGCCGTGGCTAGCGGGGCGCTATGCTACACCGTCTGCAGGTAGGAACCTCTTACCTGAGACTGTAAGTGGCTGAGGTTATAGCACTAAAGCTTGCTGTTTGAGCCAGCTTTTATGAAAAATTATTTTTTTTAAGTGCTTCTGAATGTTATTTTTTAGGGAAGCATTAGTACACTTTTTTTTTTTATTATTATTTTTTAATTACTCATCCATATTGATAATGAAATGAGTAACCTCCTGAGTATTTATGGGCGTCATGGGATATGTATGTATAACTGTTGGGGTTCGTTTAACATAAGAAAAGCTTCTCTGCCCAGCATTTGTCGTAGAGTGAGTTGTTGCTTCGTTCTGATAGCTGTAAACTCCTCATTCCGAGCTTTATGTATAAAAGTTAAGATTACTTGTATAGTAGAAGAAAGCTTCTCACAGAGTTTGCCGTCTGCTTTATTTTGATTGCCGTCATTACTTCTTTATAATTTATGATTTTCAATTAGATTTGATGCAGTAGCTCTAAAGTTTATAGTCTGATTTATTTTAAGCAACTCTATTTCTTACAGGTTTTGAACAAATAAAACCATTTAATAAACAAAAACTGTTTAACACCAAGGAAGATGAAGCAATACTCTCGCAAAATGCGAGTATTTTTGGAAGATTTTTCTGTTTCCTGTTTCCTGCAGAATCTGTGGTATATTCTTGAGGATTTTAGGTCATTTAACATTTGGAAATTTACAATAATAATTTAAAAGGAGTAAATTGATTCAGAATTTATTAACTAAATCACAATTTATTAATTGAGTAATTAAACTGCATAATTGATTACAGTAAATCGCACAGCTCTACCCAATACCACTATTTCCTTGCCGTACCAGTACATAAATCACTTACATTGTAAAGTAAAGAAGCCACCATTAAATTCTTTAATCTTATAGTTCTGACGTCAGCGTCAGTGAGAGAGTCACCGGTGACTGCAAAACAATTCCTGCTAGCCGTTATCACCCAAATGAGGGTGGGTTCTCTGTTAAGCATGGTACCTCTTAAGATTTTTTCTTGTTGCCATCTCAGGGAGTGTTTTGCTCATCAGGGGCAATCTGATCATTATGATTCATACACATTCTCACACATTTCATACACATTTCGATAATTTTCTTTTGGTTATGTAAAGGTGGTTTGCAACAATAACCTAATTAAAAAACCCTATACAAATCCAATTGAATTGAAGTGAATCGAACCTTCACTTTCACAAAGTTGATTCCTTACAGGTACCCAATGCGTCTGACTTTCAAGTCTGAATTTCTGAATTAAAGTTAGAATTCTCAAATTAAAAAAGTCAGAATTCAAATATTTAAAAAAAATTTTTTATAGTGGTTTTAATCCTGTTCCATAATAGGTAATAATCCATAAAAGGTTCCATAAAAGGTATAAATATACATAATAAAATCAATCCTAACAAAAGAATTTTTTTTTTCGTTTAATTATTTGGAAACATTTCCTGTTACGAAAATAAAATGTCTTTTACGAATCAAATTCCAATCATTGCCATTTGTTACATGATCTGAGCCTCTGAGCCTTTGTATTGGCTCGGTGCTAGTGCTGGGCGAAGTGACCGAAATCAATATCACAGTTAATTAAATGTGTACCTTAAACAAGCTTTGTATTGTAAATATGAGTTTTCCATCTTTCTTCCATGATGCAGAGAGGATGGGGCGGGTTCATGTGACTACACACACACGGTAGTATGTTTTTAAGTGGACAGTACATGAACACACAGTGGGGCAATTATTAACAAAATTACAAAAAAAAAAGTATTAACAAAATTTAATTTTTTTTAAAGATTATATGATTACTGTCGGTTTTTATACATTTTTGATTAATTGCCCATCTCTACTCAGTAAAGCTCCTGGGTATCTGATCTCTACTCATGCATGTCGTCATCTGTTGTCAGAGCATTTTTTTTATTATTATTACTTTTTTAAATATGAAAACCTTTCCTTGAATACAGTACCAGTACCAGAAGTACCGTATTTATAGCCAACAACAAGTAAAGAAAGGTTTTCCCTTTCTGTTTAAACTGTTAGAAAGAAGACAGATCTGTACAACTGTTTTTACATATTTACATTTATACATTTATTAATACATTTCATTGCCGTTCAGGACTCCCTTAATGACGTAAATATTGTACGACTTGCCTGAGGTCAGCGGAGCCACTTCAGTAGTAATTGTGACCCAAGCTGACCAGGGATTTGCCCTGAGGCCACATGTAAAAATGCAATTCCTACTCTTAATCCAGAAAGGATTTAGATCCAATTTTGGATTAAGAGACTAAAAAGTCATTACCCACTTCCTGGGCTTCCACCTCCCTACATCCCTGCAGCAGATAGAACATGCACACTTGTGCCGACATACTTTCACGCAAGGATGCAGAACAGGATCTTACTTAGATCGTATGTGTCAGTATATAATCTATATTACTAACTGAGTGTATAATAGGTTTTAATGATTTGTGGTTTTGGCCTCATGCTCATCTACAGGGCTGTGAGCTGGCGCTGCCAAGTGTGAGATGCCAGGGCTGGGAGGGGGAAACATTTCAGGGCTTCAGATCTTCCGGAACTGTCTGGGATGCCCTTCTGGATTGGCATTGGGGTCTTCAGGTATACGCACTATGCCTGGTAGGAGAGCTGAAATGGCATACCACACCCTGCAGGAGTACTACCGGGCAGGCCTGTCCCCAGACTGCCACCCTGGCACCTTACGCCACTTCATACCACTTATTACTATCTGCACTTTATCATCTTATTCTTGGGCTTGCACATCTAAATTTGTGTAATATTTAAATAATGTGAATCAGAATTAATTTTGGAAACATTATTGTCATCTGTACAAAACCGTGAACACCAGTAAGGTACCACTGATGGAAAAAGTCTTTTACATTAGTGTGCTCATTTTTGATGAGCAATATTTTAGGGAAAGCAGTGCATTTGAGTTTCTTTAGAAAGAGTTAGCTGAGAGTGTGAGTTAAGCAATAATGTAGTTTGCAGTAGCTAATCGATACCACATGAGTCAAATTTCCTCTTTATTATTTACATATTCATATGTACTAGGAGCTCCTCAGCATCGTGAGTCTTTGAAGTTCCAAGTCAAATGAGGTGGATGTCTGTGTGCACTGATGGGTTTGGAAGCCATTTCCTCTCAAAAACTGAGTTACCCGCTTCTCTTTCCCATCACTTGGCTTCCCTTTGATTTGTCAATTACTGAAACACTTTTCTAAACCACATGGTTGATAGCCAAATTGAATGTCTTATTATGTTTCCACACTGGTGTGTGATGAGCCTTTGAGGAAGGCCAGGCTCAAAAATAATGATAATTGTTGAATGTTGCTTTTAAACATGGAGGGAATATATAGCTGTGTGAGATCATTGAACCTGAAGTTCATGAAAACGATTTTCCACTAAATAATAATTTAGGTTTTATTAGGTTTGCACTTTTCTGGCACAACAAGTCTTCTGAAGATTATAATTTTTTTTTTGGCTCAGAACAAATTTTCCAGTACCTCAGTTTTGTTACTATTTTCACCATGAATGAAGCCATGCCATAGTCTTTTTGTCCAGTACAATGTGAGCTGAACGGGGATGTACTGTACATCTGTACATAGAGTTAAACATAGTACAGGCCTTTGATTGATCAAACACAATCGCGCACAATGTGTGGAGTAGCTGCTGGAGCAAAATCATCAGGATAAGACTAGTGTTTTGTTTTCAACAGCAATTTAGTATCTCTAATATTTATAAGTAATGTTTTCTTATCCCTCTTCTTATCAACTCTTGTTCCCATGATTGCGGTACAATCCTTAATCTTCTAGTTCGGGCAAAGTTCAAATGGTTTGGTTATTGCTCCCTACATACAGTATGATACAACATGATGACCCTCATGAGCAGTGTTGAAAGTAATTAGAGAAACACCGCCAGAAAATTGCACTGAGCCTTCTGTGTTTTCACTAAAGACTAAAGTATTTGCACACTGAGATGTGGACGGCAGCATGCTTATCCATTAAGTGCAAGGTTTTTTTTTTTTGTTCATTTATTCATTTTCAGTAAGAGCTTTATTCTGTTCAGGGTTGCGGTGGATCTAAAGCCAATTTAGTTGGCTCAAGGCAGGAGAATTAACCCCAGATAGGATGACAGTCCATGGCAGGGCTCTGTGCTCACACATAGTCATGTGTAGTGGCAATTTATCATAGGCAGATTGGCTATCTGCATGTTTTTGGACAGTGGAAGGAAACTCGAGGAGCTACAGGAGACCCACGCAAACGCAGGAAGAGCATGCAAAACTTTTGTTCTGACAGGAACGCATTGAACATTATATGACGGATGGTTTCAATTGAATAGTTTTTGAATTTTGGGTTCTGCTTGAGTAATTGGTCATGTCACCCCTTTACCTACTGTACATGCACTGGTTGCATTAGTTAAATTATGAAAAATGACGTGGACACACAATCAGGGGATTTAATCTCAACAGTCCTGCGTTCTTGTTCGTTGCTGGAGAATTTATTGAATGATTTGAGGTTCCTGTCAAACCTGCAGGTAGTTTTCCTTGCTCGACATCTTTATTTACTGGATCATACGGATCAGTGCATATTAAAACAGTAAACAACAATCACTCAGCATTTTTCACACCTTCTGAGATCTTCATTACATAACACAATCAGCCATTTGGTCGAAAATGTACTCCACCCATCCTCCCTGCTGCGTGTTCGCCCAGGCCTCTCTCTCCTCCACACATGCGATGGTACACACCTGCCAAGACGAGGCTGGACCAGTCCTCAGTACAGCAGTTGATTTCACAGCTGGCTGCGCTCCAGAGCCCACCTGTCTCACTGCGTTTTTTTGTTTTTCTAGGGCCCTTCACCATATGGCTGCTCTCCACATCACAGCCACCATGTCCACCCAGTCCTGCATGCTTCTCTGGCATCTTTTTTAAAAAATCTGGTCATGCTAGAATGGCATGTAAGAAGGATTTCCAAGACTTGTTCAAGACTTGTTTTCCATTAAGAAAACATTTTAATATATTGTTTTAAACAGTTTCTTTTGGGAAGGCTTGTCTTATTAACGATGAGACACTGCTGATAAATGGCCACCCTCAGCATGACCAATGCTTTATTTGAAATACATGCAGTAATATTCCTTAACAGATGTTTAATAAAGAAGTCTTTTCGTCTGATTATTCGGTTCAGAAAAAGGGGAAATACAGTTATTTTACAGTATTATACAATTACTCTAATTTCTCTTTGCCTGGAGGCCCAAGATTGTGTCTGCTACACTGGAAGTCAGTATTACATCCATATTACATTTCTGCATCTCCACAGGCACTTCCTAATAGCAGCCGCCAAGCAAGGAGCGGATCAGCGTTTGCCTATTACCATATGTTCAAAATTAATACAGTCTATACAACTGTGCATAATTCAGAACCACGGATGCCTAATGACTTTGCTGCAATAATGATGGTGGAAGAAATTGCTGAATGACATCCACACTTCGAGTCTGTCCACATGGTGTGGGTAGTTAGGGGATTAAAGATGGCTTGCTGTGGGAAATTGTTTTAGTGTCTGTATTGTTTGGGGAATGATTATTTCTTTTCCAACATGCGCTGCGCAGAATGCGCTATAATGTCCCGCTATAATGACCTTTCCTTCAACCTTTAAATACCCCTTGGCTGTTCGCATAAGTTTAGTGTTTTTGCAATGTATAAACTGAACAGCAGATCTTCTACATTTTACAATAATTAATAATAAAGGGTAGAAAGTTTTCTCAGTACTCCAGAGCCACGATCAGACTGCCGGCTTCACGTCTGTAACGCTGGCCTCCCTGGAACTCCTTTAATGGCCCAAAAGTATAGAAATCGGTGGGAGCGAGGTCAGGACTGTACAGGGGATGTGGAGCGATAACTCTCTGCTGAGTCCCTGTAATGTGCAAGTGGCGTTCGTGATTGAATGTGTATTGTGTGTATAGTTCCCACAGACAGATGCCAACTTACTGAGTAGTCATTTATGGGAACAAACGCCGTGAGCTCTGAACCACCTTCATCCAAGGATGTACAGCCTCCTTTAAAACATTTTCACATTTAGATGTTTTACTGCAGCTAAGAGGCTTCTGCAATTTATTCGGTTTTACGATTTCATTCGCAAGAAATTTCATCGCGAGTCACCCGGATTGACCTGAACGTCCCATGTGTTTTCAGCTTGTAGATGATCATTCTTTCATAGTAGTTACTGAGTCTGTGATATAAGTCAAAAGAACATGTGTGTGTTCATAGACCGATTATACAATATACAACACCTATACAATATGATGCGAAGAGAAACTAGCAAGCGTTAAAATAAATACCTGATATTAGACTAATATATTGGAAATATAGAACGATCACTCATGCTCCCAGAACCATTCTTTCACAATTAGAAAGGTGCCTATGCGATCAGAGAAGAAAAAGTCTATGGATGTGATAACCAGGCCATTACGTACATTCAGGTCATTAGCGGCTCACTTTATTTAATTGTTACATAATGGTGGTCAGTCTAGATCTGACCAACTGAAGCAACCCCAGATCATAACCGTGCCTCCAGAGGCTTGCACTATGCATGACGGGTGCATCGTTTCATAAGCTTAAATCCTTGCTTAACATATGCAAGTGAACTTTGGCTCAACTCACTATGCGCCCGTCAGGCATAGTGCCCATGGTACAAGCCTCTGGAGACACTGTTATGATCTGGGGTTACTTCAATTGCTCACGTTGGTCAGTGTAAATTAGAGATTTTACCATGCCTCTGTATTCTGTAGTTGATTTCGAGACCGGCCGTTCAATCACTGTGCTGTAGATCTGTATGAAAATAGTGTGATGCACATGATGTATGTATAACTCTGTATATTTCCGCACGAGTGAACCGCTGAACAGATCCCAGAGAGCTCACCAAGATAAAAGCAAATACGCTTCCGAAGCGGCTCTCTGCAGTGTCACTCATTCTCTCTTCATCTTCCATCACAGAGCCGAGATATGGAAGCAGACAGAGAGGAGGAAGCAGAGCGAAAGACCCGGGTGGTCCTGCAAGTACAGGAACGAGAGACGTGTAGCACGCAGCTCATCAAACACCTTCCCTTAGACAAACTGACACTCGTAAATAGAGAGATGTCAAGCGTCGTTACAGGGATAGAGATTTAAGAAGGCGAGTGAATGCAGCTGAGCACTCCTGTCAACCTCAGCTGCTGATATTTGGGGGAGGTTTAAATCAGGCCGGATGTGATGTGTCACACTGAGGGCTCCTGCCTCTGGATGGAATTCCTGCTGTAGCACCCCTCTTTCTAGAGTGCGCTGGGGTTAATTGACACACAGGGGGGTAGATTTGAAGGTGTGGGAGGTCTGCACCTTAACCGAAGTGCTTGTGGTTACCTCTCACTCTTCTGTCTGCATGATTACTAGGTAGTTCATAGCACCAAGTATACCACTGGTACTCTGACACCCCATTAGCCCGAGTGCACACTTACCTTCACGTATCCAAACATGCTTCATATTGTGCGAGACTGAAACGAAGAAGAAAAAAAAAGTACTGCGAAAAGGTTGGTTGAGAGGAGGAAGGCAAAACAGTCAACGGGTTCCACTCCCCCCATTTTCTTCTTTTTTTTTTTTCTATCCTTACCCTTCTCTCCTCTCTCTTTTTTCCAGACTTACTTTGCTTTCCCTGCGAAAGCTCCATTGTTCCCCTTCGCCTAAGTCTCATCAGGCTCTTTTGTGGCCGACTATCACAGCGGCAGGCAAAACGGCACTGGAAACGTCTAAATGGTATCATGGCTTGCGATTAAGCGTGCGCGCTGCAGCAGTGCTGCCGCTGCTTATGAGTCAGGTCTGATAAGGCGGGGGCCCTGCTCTCTACTCAATTTCAGATACCGTTAATGGAATCTGTCTTGTGCGATTGTAATGTGAGAGCGCCTAATTTGCCATGGAGCTTGAAGCTGTCAGCGGCGAGGGATTGCAGGGTCAGGAGGGACCTGGCAGCCGCTTGGCCCGCGGCGTGTATCTGTGCTGCTGAATAGAGCAGCTCTCTGCCTGTCACTTAGCTGATAGGCTGATGAGGACTCTAAGCCACTCACTACAATGAGGAGAGGGCCATGCCGCCTGACTACCCCCCCCCCCCAACTTTAATTGTCAAGCTCGCTAAAATTTTCCAAACCAATGTGCTAGACGGAGTTGAGCCCCCCCCCTTCAGCACTCTTCCAGGCATCATTCTCAACTTTTTCTACTGCGTTTCTATCCAGTCTGGTTCCTTCTTTCTGGCTTTCTCTCCCTTACACACACATTATGATTCTCCTTGCTGTGTGTGCTTCCCACTCTCTCCCAGTGTGCCTTACTAATAAGCATTAACCCAAATTTGCGTGCTGTTTAAAAGATGAGAATAGTGGACTTTTATTATTTTATGTTTAGGTCTTGAACAGTAAGGAAGAGTTGGCTTTAATTAAGATGGTGGCAATCAACTAAATACTACAGCTTCTTACAAAGATCTGGAAAAGCAACTAACAGGACTAATGGGCTACAATAATGTGCTTGATTTCTAGTAATTAGTTTGTAAGTAAGCTAATTCCGACTTATGTTCTGTTTCATCGTAGGGTTTCACACGATCACTTTTGACCAGTGCAATACATTTAGATTTACTTTCAGAAATTTGGGAGAATACCCTGTTTATTATAAATTCGACACTGAGCGAATAAACATGTCCTTCTCTGTCAAGCTGTTTCATACATTCCGTTTTCATTGTCAGGTTCTCTTTAAATAGGACATGCTTTTGGACCATGAATCAGACCGGAGGAGGTTAATAGAATGGATAAGGCTGTAAATGTCAGTAAAACTCCCCTAATGGATTGGTTTAGCTTAATAATTTACTTTAATGCATGTGATTAGCTAAGATGATTAATGAAACGATCAAAGTTGGAAACTGTTGCTGAGCTTTGGCACGTTTTAGATGTGTTTTGGCAATATTATATATTTCACCTTTTATTGCTATTAAGTCAGGTCATAAAATAGGTGGTGAATTTTGCTACTAATGAAACATACGAGGAACAAATTTCCATTACAGGACAGTGCAGAGCTATTCACTTTCAGCTAATATCAGGCCTTTTGGTGAGGGTCAGACCCCCAGCGTGACCACCAGCTGCTGCACCAGGCTGTTCACTACCATATGGCCACTGGTCACTGCGTATTCACTCAAGTTGAATAAGTATGTGCCAGACTCTAATGTAATATAAGACATGCTTTTGTGGTATTGTATATTTTGTCTGTGGTCTTCCTTTGGTATTTTCCAGAGGGATTGGTGGTCTTTTTCTCCTTTTGCCAACAACAGTGGCAACAAAGTAACCTTGATCCATTACTGTCATGTAGTGCAAAAGTCAGACTGTAATCCACACCAGGTTGGGGATTAAGGATGTGTAGCTTTGTTTATTAGCTTCAGTAAAACAGAAGCTTAGTGGTAATCCTGGAGAGAAAGTTGTCTTAGTGCACTGACTGAATGCGTGTTCCCTCTCTCAGAACGGCTGGGCCTGGTCCGGGAGCCGTGCTGGCAGGTGGAAGCTTCGCTCTATCCAAACTCGTGTGGCAGTGGTCAATAATGGCTGAAGTCTTCTCGCTTAATAACCTGTTTGTGGGACTCCTCTTCTGCCTCTCGGCCTGCTTCCACACTGTACAGACTGCGCACCAGAAGAAAAAAGTAATGAACGCTAATTTCCAATTGTAGTGCGCAGTACAGCGTTTGTGATTCACGTGCCGCCTCGTTACTCATCGTTATCGCTTCTTCTTTTCTAGTTTGCTCTGTGGGGAGCGCTGTGCTGTGGGTTGAGTCTGTGCAACCAGCACACTCTGGTTGTCTATGTCCTCATCATCATTCCCTGGGCTCTGCTCCAGCTCTACAATTATAAAGTGAGTGACAATTTTTATTTTTATTATTGAATTTATAAAAATTAGGGAAGTTAGGGAGAGTCATATTTTTGGCTCTTACAGCAAGCCTACAAAATAAATCGCAAACCAGTAAAACAGTGTTGGATCGAAATAGCTTGTACTCTGCTAACAGGTTTTAAGAGCTGGCAGATTACTGGACATTCTGCTCATCTGTATTGTTGAAACAGATTAGTTCAAAGGAACTCCTCCAGAAATAAGATCTCTTACAGTAGTTAAAGTAGCTAATAATTTCTTCATTTTATTGCATTTTAAATTTCGTTGACAGAAATGAACATTTCCTTTCAGGGGTTAGGTTTCTCACCCATTGTATCTCTGGGTGTGTGTTTCCTCGCCGGATTCCTGCCCTATCTCTACCTGCCCATCTCTTCGTACCTTAATAAAGCCCGATGGAGTTGGGGAGACCAGACGACCCTCGGTGGCCTGCTTACACACCTGCTCAGGGCCGAGTACGGCACCTTCAGCCTGGTACACAGTCACACTTAAAGGCACTGTGTATATTGTATATATACTGTATGTCCAAGAACATGGAGAATATTTGCATGTTGTACTGCTTTTACTATTTGCTTTTCTTGCTTTTTCAGGCAAAATCTGAGGGTAAAGTTAACCTGATGAAGATGCTACAGTGAGTATATTAGCTCCAGATTGGCAGCAAAGTCAGGTTTTCATTTCCCTGTGATAATGTTCATAGTTTTTTTATTTTTTTTTTTATTTCATGATTTCACCAGCTAATAATTTTGCAACTTTTTTCCACTTTATGCACTAAATGCAGGGGTTAAGTATTTTGAATTACACATGAAAGTACAATTTGAAACTCTTAAAATCTGATTTATGCATTACAATAGTACCGCAATAGTATATTATAAGAATAATACATCACTACTGTTGGTAGAAATGCTAGGAAAAATCAATTCAGCTACTTATTTATTTTATTTTTTTTTAAAGTTTTTTTTTAAGTTTTGACATTTATAATAGAGAAGCACTGGTCAACCAGCCAATGACCGAAACTGACAGCTTTTCAGCTTGATCAGCCTTGGATATAACCGATTCTGAGCTTCTGAATGGTGCAACAGAAACACATTTTATGGCATTACATTATCAAAAGTTTGCACGCTTAAAAAAGCCTCCGACTGACCTTTTTCTCCAAGCTCTTTAAGTGAATTAGTTTCAAACCCACTCATTACATACATTTACACCACTTTTAAAATGCCATGAGAACTAATTAGCCTTTAAACACCACGTGTGTCCGTGCTAGTATCTGTACGCACCCACTCACAGGCTTGCAACTGATAAACACATGCTCAAGGCATTTGGAGGCATTTAGGGCTGTAAAATATGACCGCTTCTTTATTTCTTTATAATCTTACAGGTGATACACTCTAAATTATTCCCACATTGCCATCCCATGTGGTAGGAGTGAATTATTTGCTAAGTTTGTTTAGAAATAATAATTATATGTGCTGCTCAGTAAAAATAAGGCTTGTTTTTTCATTTAATTTTAAGTAAAATTTTTAACTCTTGCATTTTGCATTGTTTAAATGCTGCCCTTGGATTTTATTATTTATTTTTTGGATTACTACCACTCAGTCGGGAGGGCGAAGACTATCACGTGTTTCCTCCGAACTACGTGACGCCAACCAACCGCATCTTTTCGAACCGTTGGGGGCGGAGTAACATCCCTTGGATTTTAATCGAGAAAACTAATATATGGAGCAGATTACTTTTAATTACTCATGTTCAATTCAGTTGTGAAACTGGTGAACATAGCTAGGCATAAAACTTTTTCAACAATTTTTTTTGTAAAAAAAACAAACAAAAACAATTTCTAAAATCATGATTCTTACAGAATTGTAATATTAATTGAATTGGCACCTAGGTATCGTGATAATATCGTATCGGGTGGTGACTGGTTATCGGGCCGATTGGAAAGCAAGCGCATGTGCTAAAGCAGCTACTCTCAGATGATTAATCAAAACCGTTGAGCCCGTTTTGGGAGATCTCTTTAATGGCATGTCTAGGTGAGGGTTTTAGATGAGGACTTTTACTCATTATTAACACGCATGGAAAAAGAGAATGCACCAAGCATGGCTACCGTGTTCTTTCAGGATCTGTATCAGGATCCTTATTAAAGCAGCAGTGTAGTGTAGGTGTGTTTTGTTGTATTCACTGTAAACGTGATCATGGTGTTGACTGAGTGTGACGGGTTACTCTGATGGCAGCTAGTGCAGACGTCTTATCTGGAAATGGTCTGTGCTCCATCATGTACTGTTGTGTTGTGCTTCTTTCTCTTTTAACCATCCCTCACTAAACCCTCCTCACATGTCCTGCATCCCCATAGCAGAAAGGAAGAGCTTATCTTAAGACACTCTACTACCCATCACTTAACCTCCACATTTCCCATCACCCCCTATTGCTTTCCTTTTAGTGCTGGGAAGCCAGAGAACGCCAAGCATGGGTAACTCCGTTTATAAATACGCCTCAGGGAGCTAACATCTCTTTTTGACTCTCTCCTGTGCCTTGTTCACAATGCTGCCCTAGCCAATCCTTAACTGTTTGGCAAATGTCATCCTATATAAATTCCTACAGTTAATTTTCTCATTACAGTTCCCTGAAAGTAGATCAGAGAAGGTGCATGGGTAACTCATTTATTCCATTCATTATGCTTATTAAACAGTTAGGGACGATGGTGGTATTCAGTCAGGCTATTATCGCTTGAAACCTGTAACCCGCCTGTTCACCTATGCAAAGACAGACATGGCAGAAGCATTTATGAATATTAATTAAATGTTTGAATATTTCTGCCGTGCATCTAGTGATTTTTGGGGTGCATGGAGGGGGAGGCGGGGCTTGCCACCACCTCACAGCTCCAGACTTACTGTATGTGCACACACTTACCTCTCGGCCCTAATCACGGCCTGCACCACACCACGCTCCCTCTGATCCTCCAGCACTGCTCGGCTGGTCCCACTATCTCTCAGAGATCAAGGAAGACATGCATGCAGACTCTTTCCTGTTAGGACGCCTAGGTGGTGGAATGAACTTTCTCTAGATGTCTGTGAGTCTCTGGCAATCTTTAAACAATGACTTAAGACATATCTGTTTCTTGAATATATGGGTTGATACTCCAAAACAACAACAACAACAACAAAAGTCCCAACCGTGTTTGGCTGATGGTACATACATTTATTACATGCCTACATATACATGCCTAATTGTAAACGTGTAGCCTTTTTGTTCGTGCTCTCTCTCTGTACTTTATAATGGTTATTGTCTGATTAGAGGTGTGTAGCCACTTTATACAGGCTCCAGAAAAACAATGACCAAGATTCAGCTCTAAAGCCTGTGTTTTGGAATAAGGTTGAGATTCTCCTTGACAATCAAACAGTTGCTGAAAATAAGTGAAATGCATTAATCTCTGCATGTGTGTTTTTTTTCAGAGCTCAGTTTAATCACTGTGTGGCTGACCTCTCTGTTCCTGTTCTCGTATTGGCTGCGCTGGCTGTTCTGCAAGCTTTATGCAATAGGTAAGTCTCAGCAGATAAGTCAACTGAAAATAGGAATGTCTGCTTTTAAAAAGGTTCAAGGTTTAAAAGTCGGCGTTGTGTATTTATGACTGAATGGTTTAATTGACAAGTGAGTTGTTTTAAAGTCATGCAGCAGATTGAGAATTTGATGTCCCAGAGTAATGACAGTATATTTGATTTATTTCCAGATGCCGTTCTGTCGTGTGCCTGATTGCTGCTATGGTGAGCGTCTATTCCGTGTTCTTTGCCTGGAGAGCCAACCTGGACATCGAGAACCCCCTGCTGCTCGGAGTCGTGAGTGTCAAGTGTGTCTGCAGCAAACCGATGATTAGTTTGAGTTATGCATGAACTGGAGGTACCTGTGAGATCAGCACTGCATGAAAGAGTCCCACACTCAGACTCCAACTCGTTTATCTTTTACTTTTGTCTGCTCAGCAGGAATGCTTTTATTGTCGAATGAAAGCTGTATATGTATGTATGTATGTATGTATGGGGTAGGTGGAGCGGTTCTGGCTACAGGCTGACGCTGGTGTGTGTGTCCTGGCTGGTGTTGGGCTGAACTGGACAGTGTGTTTGTTGGAGAGATGGCTGGGGCTGAGATCCGTATGGAACGGCGGTGCATGGCTCATCACCGCAGGACTTCTCTCACACACGGTTCACTTAAACCAAAGGTGACCATGCATGTGTGTGTCTGACAGTCTAATTCATTAAGAGAAATTCATTCATTCATTTCTCTTCAGTAATCATGTTACCCTGGTCATGGTTGTTGTTGATGTAAACGAAACCCAGAGAACCCAGAAGCAATTAGCACTGAAATGTACGAGAGTGAGTCAAAAATGATCCGCGCTCTGGCTGTACAATTTCTTATAAATATTTTAGGATGAACTGCGAGCCATGAATGCACTGCTGTCTTCACTTCTTCATCAGAAGTGAATCTTTGTCCTCGTAGGGCTGAAAGTCCAATGGAGCAAGATCAGGACTGAAGGGAGGAGTATAACCGGAGTATATAACCGGTTTTACTTACCCTATTAAAACCCTACTCTCATAGTAATCGGAGGGGCATCCAAGATGTGCAAGGTGGCCTAATGATTCAAATGTTTCACAAAAAATATCTTATTGTAAAGATTTAGGACAAGACAAACAAACCAAAGAATACATCCTCAAACCCTGTTAGATTTTCCTAGACGTTCAGTGTCTGACTAGCTGTCAAGAAAAAAAGAGCACACTACTTAAGAATTCCTTTTGTATTACAGAAAATATTTCAGTTTTAATAAAGCAACAAAAATGTATTAAAGCTTAAATTTTCATTTATTGCACAAGTTTGACTTATTTTCCCGAAGGGGGTCGGTAGTTGGAATAGAAACTGACTGTAGGTGTTAAGACATTGAAACGGTGAAGTATTAATTAGACACAATGGCGTATACATAAGAGTCTGCACAATGTTGTAAATGAAACTGCTTCCAGGATTCTTTTTTTCGCTGGATTTCTTGCTTTATCCGTTCCCCTCTGTTTCCCGGGGTCGTAGGTTTTTCACTGTGCCTCGGACATGGTAGTCACTCACGTAATTCTTCGTCACGTCCATGCTTAATCAAACATCAAAAAGCTCCCAAGCTCATAACACTGCGTTTCTGTTCACTCTCTGCTTGATTTGCTGTCCTGGCCACGCTAGTCATGCAGATTAAAGCGCCGGCGCTCTGTGGTTGATTAGACGTACTGGCCACAGCAGTCGCATTGATTACAGCCGCGTGGTTCGGTGCCTCGCACCGCGCCACTTTGATCAGCCTGCTTGGAAGGATGTACTTGTTGGCGCTCATCACACCTGTCAGAGGCTGATTACAGAGGCAAGGCGCTCAGCTGCATCATCTGAGAAAGTTTAACATCATTCATTCACTCTCACGCTGGCTCTGTGTGGGAGAGGAGCTGACAGCAGACCAGCTGGAGGGGTGATACTGTCACGGATCTCCTGTACTCCTCAATGCCGACCGAGTTATCTGTACTGTGAAACTCGGTTTCGTAATCGTGCATAAATTCCCAAACCTTCAGCTTTATGAGTTAGTGGTTGCACTTAAGCATCCTGGTTTGTTAAAATGTTGCCTTTTAAGTGTGTTTAAAATGTGTGCGTTTTCAGAGAATTTGATCGGAGTAGGAACGATGTCGTGGAGAGATTTGCCCGTGAGCTCATTTTCTCCTTCCCAGAGAGCTCTCTGCTGCTGACCAGGGGTGATCTTCCTGGTAACACACTCCGCTACCTGCACTACTGCCAGGGCCTGCGTCCAGACCTCAGCCTCATCGACCAAGAGGTTGTACAAAAAAGCACACCTCAGTACTGTACTAATTAGCGCTGTCATTTTAATTCTGATGTAGGTGTAGTGTTTTCATACCATATTACTGTTGGTTCTTAGATGATGACCTATAGCTGGTATGTGCCTAAGCTGCAGCAGCATCTTCCTGGAGTAAAGTTCCCTGGGCGAGTTTGGGATCCAGTTGAGACTGAACAGAAGAACAGTTTTAACATCGAACAGTTCATGCAGCAGAATATACAGTGAGTTTAACATGCACATGCGCACACAGTTTTCCAGAGATGTTTCCCAAAATCACTACAGCTATACTGTTGTGTATTGTCTCCCTGACACCGCTGATTAGTTCCTATATGTCACCGGATAGCACAAAGCACAAAAGGAGAATGAAGGAAGGTGAATGAAGAGTTGGGTTCTTTACCCCCTCCTTCCACCAGACGGCAGCATTTCATTGCCAGAGGCCTGGAGCCTGGGGCTTGAGGTGGTGTAGGCGCTACCCTGGGGACATGAGTGCTTTGCAAAGGGAAAAGACAAATGTGTGACAGATGCTGGAATAGAATCTGTGCTTAGTCCTAGGCTCCCACGGATGAAGTGTCTAGCTGACGCTGCAAACAGTATAAACCTTGCTATAATTAGCTTCCACTTGATCAGGTGTAAGAGTAGGAAAATTAATTAGTAATTTGGTTGTTTTTGGATGTAATTGCAGTTAGTTTAATTTACAATCTGAACTATGATCCTGCATGACCCAAAAAAGAGGCAGATTTTTTGTTTTTAAACTCTCAAACATAGATGGAGAGGGATCACAGATACGAAACTTTCATGGCAAAGAAAAGTGTCGTCCATTAACGTGCAACGTTTTGTGCAACTGATTTTCCCTGGTCAGGGTCACTGTGGTTTAAGATAGAACATATTGCAGGTGTATACTAACAGAAATAGCAGCGGGAGGGCAGAATTATCAGGAACACGCGGTCGGATTAAAAAAAAAAAGTGTGCTTGATCTAACATTGGCGGACATGGAAATAACTTCGGGCGACTTGAATAAATGAAAGAGAAAAGCTGTTATAGTAGTATAAGTGTTTTTGTCAGTGGTAGCTAGAAGTTCTTAATCGGGTCACCAAGCCTATAAATGGTTGAGCATCTGAATGAAAAGAAAAAAACGTTGTAGTTTTATGTTTCTACTGTATCTGACTTATCCTGTATTTGTGTGTGTCTGCATGAACTTGCATATAGCCGGCCTATGTTTGTGTGCATTGGCCTGTCAGAAGGAGACCCAAGTTGGGAGAAGTCCTTCTCCCAGTGGCCATGGGGTGTCTGTGAGCAGTTGATGCCCCTTACAAGTCGGCTGCATCCTGTGGAGTGGGCCCAGCGGACGCAGAATCTGTACAACTGGAGTGAACCGCATAACAGGTACACTACTGTATATACCGCATTTCTACATGACGTTCACATCTGACAAAACATTTATATATGATGTATATCTGATGTTATTAAATAGAAACTTCTAAACATGCTATTAAAGGTATTTTTTTTTAAAGTGAGGTCTATAGAGCAGAATACAAAACTGAGTTCCATATTTTGCTACATCTCTCACGTCGCTCTCCACTGCTGCTGAAGTCCACTTAACCACTGCACTGGGGTCCTGCTGGGAAGGCAGCCATCGTCTCCAGCTTCAAAGTCGTTATTAGTCTGCTGACCCCACCCTAATGACTTTCTAAACTGCAGCGTGCCGATACGTGCGTATAAAGTGAAATTAGTTCTAGTCTTCGGCGCCGAGGCTCTGCGTGCCTGCCTGGTATTCAGCGAGCTAATCGGGGTTGAATGGTGTGACATTACTCTCCTCTCGGCTGCTACAAGCGTGTCTGTCCCTGCCTGGCAGCCAAATATTAGCCGGGAAGTCACATGCTAAAATATTCCTTTGAAGGAGAGGCCGCATGGTTATGCGTGATGAAATGGAACGGAAGGAGTGCAGAAATATGTGGGTCATTTAGCACATGGGAGTCCTTTTAAAGATCGCAGGCACTGAATATCATCTGTCACATGTTTTTTTACGAGGATCTTCGGGATTGCTCAACAGAAACTTTGAGAGTATGCTCACTGGCATGCTCAGTGCGCTTTTAAATCTAATCAAAATCGAAACATACTGCTTACATAAAACAAGATGAAACACTTGCAGTTGTCTTTGGTATCTTCTTTATTTTTCACATTAGGATCCAAAAATTGAGTGATGTCAAGAGAGTGTTGTATAGATGAAAGGATATGCTGGTAGTAGTAGAACAATAAAAAAGCTGGACTCGTACATACAACTTTCACATATCACAGTATATCGTTTTTTATTTTTTATTTGATCTTCCGTTGTAGCTTTCCTCCTGGCTCATGGGAGCGAGTGGCCAATGAGGAAATGTGGCAGGCCAGGTAATGCTTTCCACTATCAATGTTATCTTGTTATCCAGCAAGCCACAGACAGTAGAGTTCACTTGAACTCAGTATGTGCCATGTTCACAGAATTAGGATCTCATTTTTAGAAGAACCAGACATCAATTTCTGTGGTTGATCTTATAGGATGAAAACGGCATTCTTCCTCTTTGACCTTGCTGAGAGGATTGAGGAAGGGAGTCAGACTCACCTCTATGAGCTCTCTTACAGTGTGAGTATGATGCAGTGGAGCTCTTGGCTTTAGCCAGTATAGCAGATAAAAAATAGATTTTAACATCCTAATTTTATTTTGTCATCCATAATTAATTTTGAGTCGTAAGCTTCTTCAGTGATGTTTTTCTCATTATGTGTCTAAACCTATTCAGCTTCCACTCAAGTACTTTAAAACAGTGACGCTCTAAGGCTCTTCTGCGTCATTTACTCGTCCATTGAGGAAATACTTAATGGTTTCCATTTATGACAGGTTTTTGTTTAAAAACGCAGAATGTGAAAGAAAGCCATCATGTACCTTGCTGTCAAGATGCCTTAAGATCCTCTTGAATATATTAAATAATTACAATTAATGAATTTTTAAGTAATTTCTATCTATCAGATATATAGATGGTGTATCTGAACTTTTGACTGGTAGTGCATGCATTACCAGTATACATACAGAGTCAGCCCCAAAAAATGTATACACACTTCAGGAAAAGAAAAACCTGAACTTTTCAGTCTACGTGAACTTAATCATCATATTATGATGATGATAATAATATGATAATATTATGAATATTATATTAAATAATATACATCATACGATTTAAAAAAAAATTATATAATATACAAGGTTCACGTTTTAAATTGAATTACTGAAATAAATCAACTTTTCGATTATATTCTAATTTATTGAGATGCACCTGTATACAGAGTCAGCCAGAAAACGTATACACACTTCAGGAGAAGAAAACTAGTACGAAATATATTATATTAATAGAATATTAATTATATTATCTTTTTATCATCACATTATGATCTATATCAATATATAACATTTAGCAATACGTTTAGTATTAAAATATTTATTCAAGTTTTTCACAGCAAAAGATTGGACACACCTGCTAATAAGATTTTCTATTTATTTTTATTTTTTGTGATTTATCTTCTATATTCTAGAACAATATTGGAAATTATTATGAAATTATGAATTATGAAAAACAACACACATGACATTAGGTTATTAAATAACAACAACAGTCGTCACTTTAAGAGACGAGGGTCTGCTGTTCTGGAATAGTTCATGCAAGAACAGTGCACCATGATGAAACTGGCAAGACCAAAACTTGCAGAGGAGAAGATCATTTAGAGTTACCAGCCAACAGTTACCAAGGAGCATCTTAGATTAGAGACGTTCTGAAGGCATTATGGAGCATAAGCAGCAGCCACATCTCAATTTTCCAGCTGCATTTTTATGTTTCTTTTTTTCCCTCTACAGCAGCTTTTAACCCTTTTGTTTTCTTTACAGATCTATTGTCAAATCGTGAACGCTCAGGTAGACTATCCTGCTAACTGGGATAAGAATCTGGCTTTGGCTGCAGAGCGCTTGCTTCGTTTAGGAGGAGGACAGCATGGGCTAGAATCTCTCCTGAACCACAGTATCCATCACTTCAGGCGGTACATTGAGAGAGAACCCACAGACCCGCAGAACAGCGCCATCCTTTCTGCCATCACGCACCTCACCAAGGAGAGGGAAAGACTCAGAGACTCGTTAAGAAAAACAAGATAGACCACTGTAAATCATCGAACTTTGGAAAATGTGAACACTATCATAAATAAGGGAATTGAAATGACACCATGAAAGAAATTCATGTTGCAGAGTCAGGTCAAGAAAACACTATAGGAAGAGAGCAGAGACAATGACGGATCAAACCAGTCCATATAGTGAGAATGAAGGTCAGTGGTGTAGTTAAGTCAGTCCACGGCGGTTTGTTTTGGTACTACCATAACACATTGGCTGTGTGATGATGGTATGACGGGTGTTCAAGTCAAACCAAGACTTTTGATTGTGCAGAATAAAGAAAACAGTTATGAGAGTAAAAACTCCCTTTATTTCTCTATATAATCCCCTGCTACACTAATGCACCTATCCCAGCATTTGGAAACTGCTTGGAGTAGAAATTTTCTCAAAATGCCAGAGACATGATCGGACTGCCTGCTTCAAATCTGAAACACTGGCCACCCAGGAACTTCTGTAAATTCGGAGTGAGATCCGGACTGTATGGCGGGGATGTGAAAATAACTGCCTGCCAGGTTCCTATAAAGTGCGAGTGGTATTTGTGAATGATTTGTGTGTACAGTTCCCACATACAGATAAGTTGGCGACAAGTTATCGGTCGAATTTCAAGGATCAGGAGTTCCACTTGCTGAACACAATGTTCACTGGAACGACTGCAGTGGACATCACTGTACTGTGCTTGAAATCTTCTGTAAGTGTCAATCGGTTTTACACTTTTATTCATGAGGAATGTCCCAGTTTGACTTGAATACCTCTCGTACTTTTATGGAGTCCATCTTTGAAAGGCCTCGTGTATACGAATATGATTTTTTTTAACTTTGAAAATACATCATTTGTTGTTTTTAAAATGCTACAGTTTTTATCTAGTACTTGCACTGTTGTCATGGATGTCTGAGATGCTAGGAGATGCTGTTTTGTTTGGTGAGATGAAATACTATTAAGTGGACCAGGTAGAGGGAAAATAATGTTTGTTTTTTTGTATTAACTTTACTCAGAATGTGTTACTTTTGTAGAAAAATAAATGCATATTATTATTATATATATATATTTTAATTTTGTTAATGAACTACCTCTCTTTCTGTCTGTTTCACTTTCTTTCTCCCTCTCGCTCACTCCTGCTTATCCTTCTCTCTTCTACTGTCATGTGTCTCTGCCTCCCACATCAGGAGCATGACAGTCTGGGATTGAGATTAGAAGGCAACCCAATTTGGGAGCAGCCAGAGGAGATTAAGCAGGGCCCACTAATCTGGGGACAACCTCTTGAAATGTCCCATCATTTTGTCTCATTCCTCTATCAGTCTCCACTGCACAGTGCACTTGTTTAAACGCCACATGCCAGTGGATTTGATGAGTCTGTTTATTTTATTTCGAGAAATCTTGTTAAGGCATTGGTTCAGGCTTGTAATCCCTGATGGTGCGATCTAAGAATGCATTAGGTGATGCAGCCTTCCTACAAACTACACATACACACTTTCTATTTGAATTCAGCATACCTGAATTTTGTTTCCCTTTTTTTCTCCAAAGTGCTAAAAGTCTCTTTTAGATTATAATTGTTAAAAATTACCCCTCCTTGTTTGGGCTTGATTTCAGTCTTCTCTTTCTTTGCCTCATTTTTCATTGTTGCTGTGTTTCTCCCTCTCTCATCTCAGGGATTGTGGGAACCCATGGAATCGCCGTGACCGCGGATGCAGGCAGGGCGCCACGGCAACACTGGAATGTGGGCCGCCTGAGCAGATAAGAGTGGAGAGCCCAGCCAGCAGGAGGTTGGGAGGGGGGGGGGGGGGGATGTTGTTAGAAGAGAGAAAGTAAGAGATGGGGAAAGAAGAGAGTGTAGCTGGAGTCAAGAGCATGGTGGATCAGAGTAAACAAACTGGTCAGTAGGGGTGTGGACTAAAAGACGTTACTCAAAACACAACGAGGACATAGATCCAAAAGAACAGAGGGAAAATGTGGCACTAAAATGCAAGCATGAGCCAAATATGAGAGAGTGCGCGCAAGAGAGGGCTGCTGTGGAACAGACACATTACACAGTGGCAACGGGAAGCCTTATTGCTCTTTGCATTTCATTTACATCCCTGGCTGTATCGACCAATCGGATTGGGAGCACAGCCTGGGGCTTAGGAGGAGAATAAAAAGACAAAAAATGCCTTAGCTGTACTCATCCCTCCCTGATAATACCCCTTCTGTTTTTCTTTTTTCCCCCGCACCCGGAGAGGAGTTGATACTGTCCGAAATGCCAGAGAAGAAGCGACACCTCCACTCGCTGTGCCTTGCTGATAGACTGTGCCAGCGGCATGCTAAAAAGAAGGCTTTAGCTGCAGGGCCTATCTCCTCTCCTTCCACTGACTTGGGGGGATGTTAGGCAGGGAGGGAGGGGGCATAGAGCAAAGAAGAAGGAAAGTGACTAACTATATAGAGCTAGCCACTGTTATGGAGTTGAAATGAAACTTTGGCCACTTATGCCACTGTGTATGTGTTTGTACTTCAGCCCACTCGTGAGCTGCAGGAGGGGGACAGAGGTGCTGAGGGTTGAAAGGCCAGGTGGTCCCTATATAAAATTCCAGAACTCTGAATCCTTCACTAAGGACTGCTTTTATTTCATCCCTGTTAAATAAAAAACAACAAAAAAACAAAATGCATCTTTTAAGACCAATCAGTGAACACTGACTCTGTACTGTACATTATTTCTGATGGAGTGATGTTTCATTTTCTAATCTTCTTTAAGAAAATCATAAACAACCAACATGCATATTTGTTAAACTCTGTATACTCCTTCCCTCACTTATCATCTATACCGCTTTATCCTGTGTTACAGGGTGGCAGGGCCTGGAGCGTGTCCCAGGAGGAAACCGGAGCACTTGGTGGAAATCCACCAAACATGGAAAGAACATGCAAGTTCCATGCACACAGACCCTGAGGCAGGAAATGAACCTAGACCCTGGAGGTGCATGGCGAAGGTGCTAACCACTAAGCCCTACGTTAACTGGTTATAGTTTTATATACTGTCTGTATATAAAAAAATTGTCAGATGACTTTTAAATCCCTACTGTAGACCCCAGTTCCCGTATTCACAAAGCTTCTCAGAATTCTCTCAGAGAGCTCCTATCTTAGCTTAAAAAATCCTAGCTGGGTGTCCTAGTGATTTAGGAAACTTCTCAGAGCAACTCTGAGTAAGGAAAGTACAAAAATCTTTATCTTGGTGAGGAGGTGTGGTTGACCCCGTTTCTGGGGATGACGCAGCAATTCAAGGACTGTGACTGGTTGATAATCATCAGCTCTTTGAGAAAATAGAATATATGATAATAGAATGGACAGTGAAATCATAATGTTTGTATATAAAGAAATTGTTTAATCATGACTACAGGCTACTTTACTCAAAGTTTCTGTTATAGGCTAAAAATCTTAAAGTTCAATAAAACAGCCAAATGTTGAAAATTTGTCTACTTTTGAAGCAACCAATTTCCATACAGTATTTACTATATTTAAGTTCTTACATTTATTTGCCATACTGATTTTATTACTTGCAATTGATTTAGATTGATGGGAGCTAAATTTCTCAGCTTTTACCAATTTACCAATGATTGCAGGACAGTTTCACTTGTGGATGGTATGTAGCCAACAGTCCAAGAGAGATAAAAAGGAAGTAAAAGAACAAGAAAACAAATTGAACAGAAGAACAGTGTTTACTTTTACACTTAGTGTTTGGAGAATATTTCTTCTTTCTGCCATTTTGTCCTCGAATAAATGAATGATCTTATAATTTTTGGAATCTTTTTTTTCCTTTAAAATTACATTGTTTTTAACTCTTAACAATTTTACCTTAGAAGCTGTTTTTAGGTCTAAGATGTTTTGTGAATCATTTTTATCTTTACTAAGATTTAGTCCTAAATTTAAGGGACAATTCTAAGAAAATGTCATAATTCTAAGAATTTTCTTGGAATTTTATCACTAGAGCAACTTTTAGGCTTAAGAAGCTTTGTGAATACGGGCCCAGATCTGGTAATCCCCTATAATAATAATAATAATAATAAAAAAGCAAGATTAAGATCAAAAGCTATAATACACTCTTGTTCACCATTTAAAGGTGAACCCCTGGTCTCCATGAAACCCTCATGTTTCAACTACTATCTTCATTCATTGCTTGCTTTAAATAATGCTAAACCTATTAAACAAATGAGATTGGTATAATATGGTTCATGTACAGACTGGAATTGGGACTCAGATTTCTGTGATGGTTCTTGAGCCTTTAGTTGTTTCTTTGCCCTGGGCTCACATAGTAATACTGACCAAGTTGGAGTAGGAGGATGTAGGCACACCGAGGGAGGGTGTTTTTGGGGTGGTGATGGGTGGGATGGTAATTGTGGGAGTCTCACTCCTGGGTCTTTGTGCACACCTGAGAGTGAGGCCTCACCATAGCACTACAGGACACAGGAAGAAGTGTGGCTGAATAACTGGCATTCAATGGCCAAAGCGGGTTTAGACAATGTGCTTCATTCTTTTGATTAAAGGCAGGGTGTGTGTGTGTGTGTGTGTGTGTGTGTGTGTGTACGCACCTGCTTGCACATTTAAGCAAATGAAACATGACAAATGCATCTGCTTTGATGTGCACAATTTGAAACAGATGCTTGCACCATGTCTCACTGTGATAATACTACTGTGACATTTATTGGAATATCAAACATAACTGAAGACATTTTGGGTAAATAAATGAGACCCCTTTAGGACATTTTTTTTTGTCTCTCGAAGAGAGAAAGTGCCCTCATTATGTGATCTCTATAAAGGGCTTTTTAAATAATTGAGGGTAAACTCACACATTAGACACCTTTCTGAATGCCTGCGGCTCTCAGCAGAGGTGCCTTATAGATGAGAGTGCACTGTTGGTGGGTAAGAGATGATATCACAGCTTTCATGCAATGAATTACTCTAAGTGTGTGTGTGAGAGAGTGGGAGAGAGAGAGAGAGTATGTGTGTAGGCCTAGAGCACTTTTTCCAATTAAACGGGCTCCTCTCTCTCAGCCTCAGGTTCTAATTTTGTGCCACATTAAGGAAGTGTGGTGCCATTGAGGACACAGAGCCACATTTTCATAATTTGCTGCCTCAGTGTGCGTCGGTCCTGCTGAAGCTGTGGCCGTGTCTGAATGCCAGCCTGGGGAGGAACAGCAGCCTCCCTTCCACTGGGAAAAGAGCGAGACTGAACAAGAAGGAGACTGTCAACGAGAGAAAAAGAGAAACAGAATGAGTGCTTGACTGTCAATGCAGGATGAAAGTGCAATTTTAGTACTGACTTTTTTCGATAGTAAGAAAACATCTTATTGTGGAAATTTATTAAAGATAATGTGGTCCCCAGTCAGAATGCTTCCATATATTTTACATCTAAGTCCTTATATCCTTCCCCCCACCCCGCCATCCCAGCTGTAGTGAGGCAAGCGATAATTGCATCAGTGATCAGGATTAACAAGGTTGGTTTACATTTCATAGTTTCAGTAGTTTATGATTCATAATGATGACAAACATTGAAACAGGGATTGCTTCGTTGACAGTTTTTTTTTTTTTTTTTTACCGTTTCTTGTGGAAAATATTTGTGAAAGGCTTAAAAGGATGAATCACATTTTGAAAAGTTTACATTTCCAGCCTGACAGACAGGAGCTAATCGTGCCGTTGGGGGAGCGTTTAGAGAATGTGTCATAATGGCCGACACCAGCTAATCTAAAAAGCTCCCCATTTACAAATGGAAATCCCAGGATCCAATTGGGCTAATGAAGAGAGTCGAGCAGGATAATAAGATGTGCTGTAATTCTGTGTAACAGGCCTGTAATACTGTGTTGGTGGTGGAGCCTGTGTTGTGAGTCGTGTGTGACAGACTGAAGAGACTTCCAGAAGCCTGGAGGCCTGGCCGATGCACTTCGCACTTCTCCTGAGCTGAGAGCTGCCTGTCGAGACACTGGATCCAAAATTTTCATCCTATAGTATGATCCCAAAGTCTGGGTCTAGGCTGTACCCCACCTTTGTGGCCTTATTAGTCTCTTGGGATAGGGACCAGGCCCCCGCGACCCTGCGTACAGGATAAGGCGGTACAGAAGATGAATTCCTTAAATTTAGATTTTTGTGAATCAGATGAAGTTAAATGTAATGTATGCATCTTCCTATTAGTGAGTGTAAATGGGTATCTCTAAATGATATGATACTTCACTGACATAGATACCTATAAGAACACTGGTGTTAAATTGAAGCCCCCATCTCTCGAAGAGAAGAAGCGTCGATCCTTTCCACGAATGTCGAAAAAGTTTGGCAACATGTGAACATGGGCCTGTGTTCTTAGTTGGAAAAAGTGTTTCCTCTTTTTACCCTTTGGGTTCTACAGTTCCTTTCCACTCTACAAAAACATGCCGATAGGTCGATAGGATTAGATTAAGTTAGATTACATTTCCATATTCCACATGTGCATAGCATTCTTGTGCATGATGTCCTGTCATGGGCTTTGTTGGTGTACCATGCAGGGTGAATTTTCCCACATTGCAATAATAAATAAATAAATTTATTATAATTGAAGCTTTTATAATATTTGTGCTTATAATTAGGAAAAAGTATAATATTTATATTTTAAGCACAAATTAAGCATATTATGTAAGCATAATTTATTTTTTACAGTGCACTTTTGTAAAGTATTTGTTAGTTTCTAATAATTAAAGTTGAAAATTTTAATCACTGAGAATCAGGTTTATACAACCATTCTCCTGAACAATGCGAAATGTACCAGAGTTTATTGCTAAACTGGTGAGTTTAAAACTTTTGGATTCAACTCCAAAGTTGAATCCAAGTGTTTTTTTAGTACAGTAAAGTGAATTCTTGAATGGAAACAGAACAAAAACAATGTCCAGAAGTAGGGTCGCATCTGCCTACTGTGCACTTTCTGTATATGCTGGAGTTTGCTCCGATCTCTCTCTCTCTCTCTCTCTCTCTCTCTCGCTCTCTCTCTCTCTCTCTCGCTCTCTCACCTGCACCAATCTTTCTTTTGGAACCAGCCCTCCCCCTTGCACAGAGTGCTGCTCCTGCAGATGTGCACAAACAAGAGGAGATTAAAGCAAAACGAATCTAAACACACAAACGGAATTAGACTAACGGCTGCTGGTAGCCTGCACACTGTGATAAACACACTGACTCTGCGTTTGTGTGCGAGAGAGTTTGCATGAGTATGTGTTTGTGCGTGTGTGTGCTTTCCAGTGTCTAGGGGATTAACGGTGGTAAGGTGTGTATGTCAGGGTGATTGCTTTTGGGTATTGCGAGGTGTTTGTATACTGCGTTGTGTTTTTTTGTAATTATGTTTCCTCTTAATTTCTGCCTGACATCTGTCTGAACCTGGGTGTATGCGTGTGTGTGAAGCTCATACACAAGCATGCCCTGTCAGCTTCAACTTTCTCTTCACATTGGAGTTTTCACTGACATTTCTATTCTGTTGAAATTCCATGTGTACTGTATATGTGTGTATGCTAAGTGTAAGTTCCATACTGCAAAATGTTACTGAACGTGTAAAATCCGCATTGTGTGGCTCTCTGACCGTGACATTTGATATTTTTGTGATTCTTAATGATGGGATATTTTATTATTATTATTTTATGTTAAAATGAGTGTTATTTCCCGATTCATGTTTAGAAACCACTTGTCCACTTGATCTAAAGTGATCCAAAGGTCAGGGTTACAGAACATCATGTGTCTATGCCAGGAGCACTTGGAGTTGAGGTGGGAATGTCGGAAAAACACATTTGTACAAATTCACTCCTGGCTAAGTGTAGCCAGCTAATGTGGTATGTTTTTGGAGAGAGGGAGGAAACCGGAAAACCCTGGAGAAAATGCAAAAAAGCTGCCATGTATACAAATTATTTACAAATGGAAATATGCTACATACTTTCTTAAAGTGCATATAAACATCAGGAAAAGTAGTAATTAAGAATGTACAATCCTATTTCTAAATATCATGCCAGCCAATAATGGCCTGAAGGTTCAAGTTGAACTTGATCTTGCTTGGTTCCATGGCCCCACTGGATCAATTGAGAGTTTAATTCTTGAATACGTGTGTGTCCACTGATGTGATCCAGATCTTACACACGAACACTGGTAAATAGACTAACCATTTGGTAGTACCACAACTCTGGTGTCTAGTATAACAATTAAGAAAGTTAGTGTAGTAGTGATTTCCAAAAAAAATTAAAATAAAAGAAATTCTGCCTCGTGTTTCAGAGATGTCTCCAGGTCTCAGGTAATTCATACAGAACCCACGAATTTGGTGCTAAGACATCTCATTGTGTACTTTCAAGCAGCGCAGCATTCAGCTGTCAGAGTAGACGTTTCGTTTAACGCGACAGTGTCAGCACTAGTGTGATGTGTACCGCGTGTCGGAAGCACCATGTATACCATCATTTTCAAAACAGAGCTATACACATTACATCACTCTACGCCGAGATATTCAATCATAGATGAAGACGTAACCAATCATAGCGCAGGAGGTGGGATTTGTTAGGAAAAAAATTAACAAAAATATTTTGACATTTTACTGCTTCTCTTAACGCTAGAACGAACGCAGTCCTGTCTAATGCACTTTGACACACAATACAAGGGTGAGTCATAAATTATGCACAATCTGGCTATAGCATTTATTTTAATTAACTTTCAGAAAAGACATAATTTTTCGACATAATCTCCTTGCTTTTCAATGAACTTTGTCCATCTGTCAACAAGCTTTCATATTCCCTTGTTAAAAATTGTTTTATGCTGAGCTGTGAGCCACAAATACGCCACTGTCTCCACTTCACACCATTCACATCAGTTGAATCTTCATCCTCTGCGGGCTGCTTTCGGGGACCAAACAGGTGACAGTAAAAAACTACATTTTCGCAGAGTGTCGTCAGTGTGGGCAAAAGTGCACTGTCATGCAAGATCACAATGCCCTTGTATTGGATTTATTTAGAATTTTAGAACTCAGGTCTTCAATAGGCTTCTCACTGTAATAAACATGGTTGATTGTTGAACCTTTTTCCTTATACTGTTCCAATACATGCCATTCCTCAAAAACTGTAAGCATCAATTTTGCAATTTTCCTGGTTGGTGATTAAGGATATTTCCGTTATCATCACCAGTAATTATTATCTTTAAGAAACTTTCACCTTTCCTGGGGTATTGGTCCAAATTTTGTTTGACGCTTCTTTTGAGCAAACCACAAGTGGTGCCATTCTTTTTCGCAGTTACAAATGAACTGAAGTAACATGTTTACACCTGCACAGCAGTGACTGAGGAGACATTAGCCTTAAGCAGAAAGCTGATAAGAAATTACTGCCAACAGAAGTTTTAATATAACTGAAATGCATATAATTGTTGACATTGTTTTTTTTCTTTCTTCTTTTATCCCATACAAAATGTAAAAGCACTGGCACTGCTGATCAGTTTTGGTCTCGGCTGATTTTTCAGTTCATTGTTTTTGATGCACTATAGCTTTACACTTACATTTAGGCATTTGGCAAATTTACTAATGTGCTTTGTAGTTTCCATCTTTGGATAGATCCTTACGGTGGGTTATTAGGTTACTAACTAAGTACCGTCAGTTAAACACCGTTGGGGAATTTTTTGTACTTTTTAGCTTTAGCACTGTACAAATGCAGTAGCTTTGTCTAATCTACTCTATATGAGAAATGTGTGTTACCTGCTAAAGGTTTACTGTATTTGGAACACCCAGACGTCACAGAATGTGATGAGTGGTTTCTCCCTTTCACAGAGATCTTGTGTCACCCCTGTCTCACCCTCTGCTCCTGGCCTAAACAATGACCCCTGATTCGACCTCTGTACTTTTTATACAGAACAGTGATGTGCATGGACAGCACACTATTCCTGCTTTGACCTGCCTGTTTGAAAGAGGCTCATGAAATGATGTAATGATTTTATGAGTAGAAAAATGCTAAAAATAAATGTACAGGGGAAAAAAATATATAAGGGTTATTGCATTGTAGAAACACAGTGTGCTAAGGGGCTGAATAAATACGATAATCATGACTGCTCAGCACTGGAATCCACATTGCCACTCATTTTATTTGAACCTGTAAAGAGATGCTTAAAGTGCACACCGGTTACCACTAGCAACAGCATGGAACTCCGTTTTGAACTCTTCAAAGTGAGTGTTAACATGCTAGTGCTGGAATAGTCAGCAGATTGAGGTGTGTGTGGCAGTGAGTGTGTGTAAATGGAGACTAACGGGCTGTTTTGATCACCTGTCTGTGTCTGATTTCAGAGCTGCAGACTACCTTTTCATCAAGTCCATCAGTTTAGTGTGTGTGTGTGTGTGTGTGTGTGTGTGTGTGTGTGTGTGTGTGTGTGAGTGAGTGAGGGGGTGTGGTCTAACATTGTGGTTCTGATGTGTGCAGGTCCTTCACACTCACTTGCTTGTTATACTAAAATAATAGTTGATTGTTGGAAATGAATCAACTTCATTGTGGTAACTGTATCTACACTGTGCCTGGCGACCTGAAATAAACTCTGTGCTGATTGTTTTCCTACAATAGAACTTGTGATCAGGTTTTTTTATTCTCTTCTACCAAAATTATTTGCAGACACTTTTTATTTTTTAATGAATTATAACTACCTCGTCTGGACAGTGGCTTAGTTGTAGCACTGTCGCCTTGCACCTCCAGGGTCTGGGTTTGATTCCTGACTTGGGTCTGTGTGCATGGAGTTTGCATGTTCTCCCATGCTTGGTAAGTTTCCACCGGGTACTCTGGTTTTCTCCCACAGTCCAAAGACATGCAAATTAGGCTAGTTGCCTGTAGTGTGTGAGTGTGTGTATGTGCGTGCCCCGCAATAGATTAGCACCCCATCCAGGGTGTACCCTGCCTCGTGGCCAAAGTCTCAGTGATCCTGTATACAGGATAAAGCAGTATAGACGATGAGTATAAGTGAGTGAGTTGAACTACCTCACTGCAATTTTGCACTCGAATATTGTAATATTTCACAACCAGAACCAATTACACATTTAACCTCAAGTTTTTGGAGCTAGTGTAGTGGTTGGGGTCAAGGGTTCAATTCAAGTCTGTGTGCATGGTCTCCCTGTGCATGTCAAAAAACATGAAGGAGAGGCCAACTGGTAATTCCAAAAAAAATAGAATTCCTCAAAGAGTGTTATTCAGAGGATGGTAAGGAAACTGGAAACCACAGGATCACAGATCCCTTCTCATTGCAGGGGCCATCCGAAAATGTCGCAGGACATAATTGGGAAAGTGCAAATTTATTTGTTTGCAGCAGTTGCCTATGAAATCTCTGAGACGTTTTCCACAGGAGACTGGGAGTGTTATTCAACCTGTCTGAGAGCTGCCAAAAAGGCAAAATTGCATGTGTATCAAAGCAAATGATATGAAGAAAAAAGACAGATACTGCCAATGGTTCTGGTTTGTTCAGTGACATGGAGTGGCACGTCAAAATGTGTCTGGCAGAAAACGGAGATCACTTCCAGGATCACATATGATTCAAATCGATAACACATACGTCAAGGGATGTAGTGTATTATTTTTTTTTTTCGTTCAGATTGCTTCATCATAGCGAGAGTTATTACAGAATAACTCTTTCGAATGAATCACCCGGTATATATGGGATTAATGAAGGGTAGTTGCACATTTAATCAATGAAAGTAATATTATATTAATATTATAAGTTATATTAAATGTCTTTTAACTGTTTTAGTGTTACATTTAATGTCATAGAATGTCTTTGAGATGTTTAGTTCAGTTTATTGCTTATGTTGTCCCAGTTTTGAACAGTGATTCTCTTTGTCCCAAAGACTGTCCTGTGTGTGTCCATTACAAGTACGTCCTCACATCTGAGATTCATTACAGAAACCTTTACCATATAAATGATTAATAATAACAACTCATACCTTTTTAAAAAATATATATATTAGTGTCACAGGGGAAACCAAATACATGACTGCAATCTCATCAGCTACTGCAACTCACAAAATGATGTCACACGACTCACTCTTTTGTCTTGTTTTCCCGTTTTCTTTTCTTCATGCTTCACTTGTAAAATATTTGCATTTGCATCCACAACCTGACAATTAGGCATAGCATCCAGGATACAAGATCCTGTGCATGAGAACATATTAGAATGAGCATATTAATAGAAAACCTGTTATTTGCCTTGCAGCCAGCACTATTGTTGGAGCTGCTGACCAATTAGATTTGATAATTGAACAGCACTGTGGTATGAGACAAGCGTCTTTTGTTTGTTGCACATGCTATATTAACAGTGTTATAAGGTTTCCTCAGGGAGGGTGCCATTTCTCTCTCTCTTACCTGTTAGCGTAGTTTTTCTAACACTCTAGAAAATCTCTTCTCAGCACCACAAAGCTGATTAAACTACAGTAATGTACAAACAAAAGATTACACACTGTAAACATCTTCAACCCTGTGGCCTTTAAAAAACAAGCTTCCCAAGCACAATTATTCCATTCTGTCCCCAGTCTAACTGTGTCCCCCCCTTTCATCTCCGCTTTGTCTGTTGGCCTGCTGTCGTGGTTTTAGGTGCAATATGTGCAGAGAAAGTATTAAATGCACTGTTCAACACAAGTGCCATGTGTGTTCAACTGGTATTAGTTAGGCTTTGGAGTTTAACTGACTATGGGGGTTTAGAGATGGATTTAAAGAGTAGAATAGAGAGGGAGAAAAGAGAGAGAGAACCTCTCCGTTGTTCTTGAAAAGCTGTGTTTATCCAGGATTAGAGACACCAACATGTTAATAATTGTTTCTCAGAGAACTGCGAAGAAGCACTTCCCCTGTAATCCCCTAATCAGACATTACACCTCTGAGCATACCCGCTACAGAGGCACACAAACTGCGCATGCTCACTCACACACGCAGGAACAGACTCCCAACCCAACCCATAGAACTGTGGAAACACCCAATTGTAGTAAAGATAATACGAATAAGTTATAAGATATTCTTAAAGCACTCAAAAATGATGAAAGAAGTGCGCTTCTAAACACTAGATACTAAAAAAACTTACCTCAGTGAGTCGCATATTTTACAACCCCTGGTTAGCTTAATCATATATAATAAAGTAAGTAAGTTACTCTCACAGCTTTTGTGTTGAAGAGGTCAGTAAATCACCAGCTCCCTAAGGCTGACCGTCCAGTGCGGCCGACAGACGGAGATGTGTGTCTAGGCGTTACAAGCTGGGAGAATGACAGGGTGGTGGCCTCTCTCTGCAGGCCGACTGATGTGCCTCCTGTGGCGGGGGTAGAATGTTACCCTGTTTGATTAGAACTTTCTGATGTGTATTTTTTTTCCTAGTTACCTTGAAGACTTAATAAGCGCTCTGATGCCAGACCATCGCAGGGCACCATGCACACCCACATTCATGCATTCCACCTTAATCATTTTTGTTCTTCATATAATGAAAAATGTTCTTAAGAACCCCAATTGTTTACATAGAGTTAAAAGACCATGGTATTATTTTATATAAGGGTACCAGGTGCTTTTCATATTGGAAATCCAGACAAATGTTTTTCTAGTATCAACTAATCTATACTATAACCTGTTATAAAGACTTTATTGAATACATAGAGTCTAGAATGCATAGAGGTGTTAATGTTTAACAAATAAAGCGTAAAAGTGTCTGTAGTAAAGTTAAAAAACAATATATAGAGCAAAATTATAGCGTCTATTATGAAAGATATTGATTGGTAGATTCAATACACACAGATAGTAATGCAACCAAGGCTTAGGAACAACTCTTTGCAGTTGGGTAATGATGCAAATTTCACCACAAGATTTATCACTTGTCAACTATTAACAAGCTAAAAAAATTATTTATCATAATTCTTTCCTGTCCTCTATCCCCTGAATGGATGGAACAACCAATGAAATATCTATCTATCTATCTATCTATCTATCTATCTATCTATCTATCTATCTATCTATCTATCTATCTACCTGCTTTTTAAACTACTCTTCTATTTCTTCTCGCTACTACATCGCCAAATACATACAATATGGATTTTATACACATATACATGCATTTTAACCATCACACTATACTGTAGCTGTTTTTTTTTAGTTGCATCTAGCTAGTGTTTGCTCTTATGTTATTTCTGCCATTATAAACATGTAGTTTGCCTGTTAGATGCCACTCATGTGTCCTTCTTATAACAGTTACTAAACCCCCAGTGGTCCATTGTTCATTTCCTCATTCCTGCCGTTTTCTAATTGTTTTTCATACATACAACTACATTTTTTTCTACTGCCATTGTTAATGAGGAGTGTTGATTGTTTGTCTTCGCCCCTCCCTTGCTCCCTCCCTAAGCGTGTATGGGATAAAGAGTGAGTGTAGGGGACACAGAGGGATTAACCTGGCAGAATTTAATTAGTGGAGCTGTTGTCTCTGCCCATGACCACCAAATTTCCAGTCCATCTCGGTCTGCCCTCTGATGGACAGGCGCCGTGGAAGAGTGTGTGTGTGCGTGTGTGTGTGTTTATCTAAATGATGTACATTTAAAAAAAAAAGAAAAAAAAGCTTTGTCTATGCCAAGAAATATTGAAATAGTAGAATTCTTATTGAAAAGACAGAGAATTTAAGATATGGTCCATAATGTTTCATCCAAAAATGTCAATAAAAAAAAAAAAAAGAAACTTTTGGACGTCATTTTTTGCTCTTCTTTTTTGTGAATGCACTGATTTGTTTATTTTATTTGATTTCTGGAAAAGTTTGCGTTAGACTTTTCTCAGAGGAAGTTATAACTATATATGATTATAACCATAAACAAAAAGCCTTTTACTGTTTGTCAAGTTTATGCCACATGACCTGCGTTTTGCTGTAGCTAGAATCTGTGACTTGACCTTTATGTATTGATTAGTAATGTGGAAAAGGTACGTTTATTGTCTTTATTGCAGTGTTCTGATAAACTATCCATAGATTTTTTTTTCTATAAACACATTTCACATTAACATGACTATACATTTGTGTTTTTCATTTGTTTTATTGCTGAAAACATTTTTTATAAAAAAGAAAAAAAAGAGGTAGTACGAATTGAGCTGGGCTAAAATACGCCCTTAACTTTATGTTATATTGGGCATCATACTGTTTTTTAATATTCAACATATAAATAATTATATTATATTATTTGATAGATGCCAATCAATTCCACTTTTACTTCAAGTTCAATAGCATGCTGTGTTTTTTGTTTATGTGCCACCTTTTAAACTTTATAGTCATGTTAATGTGAAGTGTGTTTAGAGAGAAAACTCTCTTTATCACTTCCAATGTACAAAATGTAAATTAAACGTCCTGTCTACGTTACCTTCCCAACCAGCCCTGATTCAGGAGCATGTAACTGTTTATGATGTTTATTCATAGGTATGTGTCCACAAAAAAGTCATATAGAACTCATTTTCAAGGTGCTGACTTTATGTGCATACATTATAGTTTATTCTTATATGTGGAGATAGAAGAAAATATGACGTCACATTGCAAAAGTTCCACTTTTTGCTTTTTGAGCACTCTCGGTTAATTGGTTCAATAATGGGATTAACAGATGTACAACCACACAGAGTGGCAGATTGTGCTGTTTGATTCAGTGATGTACAGAGTGAGGTGTAACTGGAAGCACGTTTTTGGGTGTCACCTCGCCCCCTACCCCACAAGGGTCAGCATGAATGTAAGGTCCTGCTTATTGGCTTGGGGGCAGACACTGCCAAATCTAAAGCTGACACTGTTTCATTGTAATCATATAACCAAGCTTCCTATTAACCCATTTGGAGCCCTGGTGGCCTGTGTAACCTCACAAGTGCATGCACAGACACATACACACACAAGGACACATGCACTGACTTTGTGAAAGTCATGCATTAAGCATGACCGCACACCTGCAGAGAAAATAGTGTAATAATAGAAAAAAAGCAGAATTGTCTGCTAACATGAACATACAGCACAACAGCAGTGGTGTGTGATGAATACTGCAATAAATTTAAAGAATCAAAAATGTAAAAATGTGCACAGCTGCAAAATGTTTTTCAAAACATTCAGCATTTAAGCCAGTGTCGCATTCATTACAGTCGAGTGTAATTAGAAAACTCCAAAGTGCTTCCTAGTAAAGAGCCCCAGGATGATAACCTATGAACATGTCTTTGATAAAGTGGTGTGAAAATTGTGAATTTCTCATTTGGTTTGGACGAAAAATGTCCATAGTCATTATCTCACAGTTCTGTTCATAGCTTTGGCCTGTATATAGAAATCTAAATGATATACAGGCTTCACATTTCATTTACACTCCAACAAATGACTTATCAAAATCATTAATCACCAAATACAAATACTGTCTTGTATAATTTGGCCAGCTATAGATGCTTCGGTTAATGAAGCATTGATTGGCTGTTTTTCACAAGTCCAGTGTGTACTGTCTCTATTAACATAATAATAGCAGGTTGAAATGTGTGTATGGAATAATGAAAACGAGGCTGGACAACTGCCTTCTAACAAAAGTGCAGTTACGGGTTACGAACATGACATGGCCATGACAGAATGAGCAATGAACACACATCTCAATAGCATGCAGTGAGTGTATTGACGTAATACAGACCAGATTCAACAACAGTCAATGTTGAACAAACACGCAATGATTGTGCATTAACGAGACATGTTTCTCTTGACTGCACATGATGAGAAGAGTGTTTATTTCATTAATGCAATGAGTGTGCATTACAGATTTTCTATATTAATATTGTACTTTAAACAAGTACTCATGTGGATCCACTATCAACCAGTTAAAAAAAAAAGCCTTTCACAGATTTTATGTGCTGATCCATTCTGATTCACGCATCCAATATGAATGCCTGTATGCCCAGACAATTCAACTGCCTTATGCAGTGCAATGTCGCTTGAGACGTGATAAGTCATTTTAAACGGGAATGAGAGGTTAAACCTGTCGCTCCCCAGAGACTCTGGCTTGACCTCTTCTGGTATTCTGGACTCCCGCTGCAACCAAGAAGTCAATGAAACTGCACAGTGACCACACGGAACAAAACAGAGAGATCAACTCAATTTGGTTATATTTACACTGGACCCCTTTTCTCCCCACCTCTACAATGTCAAACGATATCTATAAGCCTTTAACAAAAGAACCCAAGGTCTGTCTGAGAAGACAAGCTGTCTGTAGCTGCATGCTGAGGCTAGCAGTACTGAGGGTCATCTGACCTTGACCCTTGTCCTTAGGAATGAGCTAAATGTCATTTTTTGTAGTATACATGATGAAAAGCATTCAAAGTATTAAATAAGGCATTTTCATGTAAAGTGAGCTATGAATTTTGTACACCATTTTGTCTGCAACTCTTTCTTGATTTTTAATTATCTGGAGCTCAGAGTACCTTAAGTATGGAAATTTGTACGTGTCAATTATTTACATCCCTCTATGCCAATGGGTCTATCAACAAATGCTTTGAGGCAGAGAGAAGCAGTGGAATGGTAGAGCCAATGGTGCAAAATATGGATTCTACTCAATTTACATTCTTATTGAGAAAAAGGATCGCAGCTTCCATGCAACTCTAAATTTGAGAGAGCTGAACTGGTTTCTAAAAGTCATCTATTACCATATATTATGTAATTTAAATGCTGTACAGCCAGAGGAGTGAATGTGGTGCCTATTTCCACTTTACATTTTTACATGCATTTTTGGAGGTAAGAGTTTTTATTTATTTATCAACATATACCGAAACAAGTTTTGCTGAATCCAATACACACCACTTGAGTGAAGTGAGTCCGCTAGTCTAAAGTCTGCCAGATTTGCTCCATAATACCCCTCCTGCTTCCACCCTAAATTCACTGCCTGCCCTGGGGCTGTGCAACTTGCAATAAATAGCCCTTTTGTCAAAGTGGCATAATAACAAGTGGCCAAACGGCTGGTGTGGCACACGCTGTTCCAATGCCAGCCTACATTAAACATGTAGGCCAGGAGATATTGGGCCAAACTTGATTCAAATGAACAAGAATCTGTTGATGCTTGTTATGACTCTATTATGACACATTTAAAACTAGCACATACAGGAACATGTGAGAGGATATGAGGCTGATTTGTCCAAAATATATGTTCTGCTAATGACAGATTGTTTTAACTGTAAGCAAATGATTTACCTAAATCTATATTGGAAGATACATTTGGAAGTTAAGCATATGAAAGCAATGATTAGCTGTAGCTGATCAACTGAGTTTTTATTATTATTATTATTATTATTATTATTATTATTTTTTTTTTTTTTATCCCTGGCTCCATTTCTTTTGGGTATCTTGGGGCTAACATTAGGCTGTTTGTACTGTAGCAAAAATTACACATTACCAAACGCTTTCAAAAAAATATTCACTATATGCTGTTAATATATTTGAAATTTTAATCTATTTGGTAAAATACAAATCTGTAAATTTAGCTATTATTTTTTCATTTTGTGATTATGAAAAATTTTTTGGATAAATAATAAAGATTATATATAATTATATAGATTTAGAACAATTAGTAATACCTAAGGCAAACCTTGGTGACTCTAAGCTCAGTAATAGTTACACAGCTCTCACCTACATGATCAAGTGCTCAGATGTCTTTGATTAGGATTAACTTTTCCCTTGAGCAGGTCATTGCTTTATCCCCAAACAATTAGGAGCCTGTGGACTAATTACACTGTCAGGATGGAACCTGAGATGTGAGGAGGGAGAATATAACACGGATTTGTGGGGATATGGAATATAATTTTACATTTTACAGTGCACTCATGTTTGCTCATTCATCTGTAAGTGCTGTTTCTTGATCAGTGAATCTAGAGTCTCGCCACAACTGGCAGTCAGAAATGCATTAATTTTTAAATGAATTAATTTTAAATTAGTGACAGAAAAACAGAAATTGAGACTATGTATAAAATTATATTTGTTATTTAGATCAGTTTTGACCATTCATGACATGACAAACAGGTGACTTAATGCACTGCGATGGATAGTAAACCAAGACATAATATAAGAGATTATACATATATATTTTTTTAGCATTTAGGTATAATTGCTGAATGCTTTACTGAAGTGATTATTTTTATTCAATGTCATTTTGTCTAGTAAGCCTTTATATTATAATTTATGTGTAAATATGATAACCAAATACACATTCCATGATATATCTTGCCTCCATTTGAAGAGCTTATAATATTCAATATTTAATACTTTATGTCAGCTTTGTAATCTTTATATTAAACCCTGAATAATTCAGTTTACCTTGTTCCTTATGTGTGTAGCTCTCTGTGTGCATATTGACCTGCCCTGGCTATGAAATTACATCAAAATGATGCGAGTTTCATCTTTTAGCAATATGAACTTTGACTTGATATTGTTTACATCATGGAATAGGCACAGCAATGCTTAAGTGTCCCACATTACCCATGCTCAATCTATAAATTAAGATTACACTGGTCTCACTGATGTCACTGATGTCTCACTGATGTCAGATCTATTAATTGCTATCTTTTATTTATAAAATTAGGGAGGTCTAAACAAAATCCTGTTAATTGTTTTAAATCAAAGACACAACAAACTAATTTGTTACCATAGTAAACTCAGATACACTAGTATTTAAGTTTATGAACAGAATACAACCGCATACAGCTTGTACAGCAGGTGAAGTCTCAGAGACATGCACCAGGCCCATGCTGTCACCTAATTATTTTCCAGTCTCTGTTACATTTTTCTCACAAGTGCATTATTTGCAGGAGATTAAGGGTGTGAGAGAGGTCATTAGACAGGTAAATGATGGGTAAGGCTGCCTCTTGAGCACCTTCCTAATTGGACTAATGACAGGTCCCTGAAGTATGCCTAGTGGAGGGCTGCAACTTCTACAATTGCTCAGAATCACTAATGAGAAAATATATATGACATTACTTACAGGAGGAAGTCTTTATGTTATAAAATGTGAGGATTCAATCTTCACTTTAAAGTAATATGTCTCTTGCTAAAAGTCTATTTTGATTAAGAGATCATTGTATTGTCACCGCTGGTGTCGGGGAACGCATTTATCTCTTTGTCAGGATTTTTCTCTGATGTACTAATAAAGGAAACTGTACTTGTTGGGTTGTGTAACTGCTACATCGAATATAATTCATGAGGGGGTTTCATGAACTTTAGCATTAGCTCGAGGGTGTGTATCTCCAATTGTTTGCTTGATAATTTTTGCCGCTGGAAGACAAAATCTGATGGCTGCACTAGCCACAAAAGTTAACTACTCAATACTGAGAATACAAGTGTAGTATTTTAATATCAGCACAAAATTATATTTTGTTTACCAGTCAATATGTAACAAAAAAAGACAGGCCTGGATTAAGAAATTGAAAGCTTTGCTCTTCAGTTGGCAATGATAATGGTTATTATTATTATTATTATTATTATTATTATTATTATTATTTCTGGAATAATTATTCACAAAAGTACAGTAAAAAAATTACTGAAACAATAATAAACAATATTTGCTGATGTAACATATATATATATATATAGGTGTATAGGCTCTGTGTGTATGTGATGCTTTTTTCAGAATTTCTGCAGGGAGCATTCAGGCTGATAACTCTAATTACTAATCGAATAACTTTCCTTCAACTGTAAACAACTGTACCACTTGATTATTTTAAATCGCCCTTCTTACGCATACGTTGTCGCTTTGTCGGACTTGGCCAAGAAAGTTGGCTGATCGGTGAGTGCTGAAAGAACAGAGGGCCGTTGTTTAGTCCAACACAGTAACCAACGCGGGGTGCGGATTAGAGCAGAGCCCCACATGTTCCTCTAGGGCCGCGTTGTCCTTAATTAAAAAAGAAAGACGCTCTCTGCGGGACTGGAGGCCCCTAGGTTTGGGCCGTGTCTGATCCATGGGTGACTTCTGCACTCTTAAAACAGCAACAATCTCAAAGTTAAAACCCCTGGACTCATCGTATTGTGTGTGGTCGAAAATGATTTATGCCTATCTCTCAAGACACGACTGATGGACATGTCAAAGTTCAAATAAAGGTTATTGTCCTCAAGTTCAAAAACGAAATCTAAGACTGAACATATCAGTCCCTCTACAAAAATCTTGGCATTTATTAACATTTCTTTAAATGAGTAGACATATAAAATATGTATATGTGTATAAAATCGGGTACAGATTTTAGATTACTAAAAAAAAAAAAAAACTTAGTTTCACTCTGTATAAACTGCTTTGGGAAAAGGGGTGTGTTCTCACTTAACTGTCACTAAAAAAATCAATTAGCATTTTAACAGTTGATACAACTGACACACGTCTGTCACTACACAAAAGCAGCAACTGTCACAACTGACCTACATACAGACTAATCAGCTTTTAATAGAACATGGAGATGTGGACCAGTATAACTCAGTTACTCATGCAAACCAGTTTACAAAACAGCGTGGTTATCGTTTGTGTTCTCATTTCTTAATATCACATAACGAAATACAACTACATAAGAGTTCAAACATCTGAAATTGAGTAAATGTCAGGAAGAGTAAATGATCTTATGAATTACAAACATTTTCAAATATAATATTGCCTCACTATAAATCGATTTGACATGCCAATTGTAGTGCAATTGTATGTGAGCTGTACATGTTTTAGCACTGATGAAATGTTTTCGATTGTATGAATAATAGATTTTGATATAGTGATAATTGGTTAGAATTAATAAGATTTTCGATTTTCGAAGACGAGCAATTTTATGGGCTGCTTAACAAAAAGGCATTCCGAACCAGCTTGTAAAAATCAACCGTTCTTGGTGATCAGCAGTACTGAATTCATGTGATTTGCAGTAAACGATTGAAGCAGATCGGATGTTTTTCCTGATTAATAAGCGCGTTTTTTGACTTGTCTTTGTTCTCGTATTTCATTTCTCCCTAAATTTCGGTAAAGGTTAAATTTTGTATTGCACTCCAACTTTATTGAAATGTGAAATCATGCGACAGTGTATGAAGGACATTTATATTTTCCCTTGGGTAAGTTATTCATGAGGTCATGGTCGTTTAAAGAATACGGACTAGGCTATTTCATGTAAAACGAATGCGCTTGAACTCAGTGGATTTGAGAGAACTCAGTTTCTTGTTACTGGAATATTCACTGATGGACATCACCCATCCCTTTTCTGCCTTTTTTCTGGAGAAAGAAAAATGAACGATTCGCTTTGGGCAACATCTTAACGTTTGGATTATTTCAAGTCATGCTTTTTAATGACCGTGTCGTTGGTAAGGACGCAAATGAAAGGGAGATTATTGGCAATGTCAAGCAGGGTAATTGAATGTTCAGCTGCTCACATTTATTGGCGCAGAGCACGTCGAGTCATTTCACTGCCCCTCTCACTTTGCTTTCCAGTAGGCTATACTTTAGAATGCATTTGACCACAGGTTCTTTATATTCTCTATAAGACTCTCAACCATTCTCCCTCTGACTCTTTGCCATTGAGCAGCTCAGGCACTCCATGGCGTCTTTGTTCCAGCACCTTTCTATAAACCGCGTTTGATTGAAACAAATGGAAAAAAAAAGAGGGGAAAACATGCATAATATATAATAACACACAAGGCACCAATAAAATACTGAGTTTTTAATTTAAAAAGCCTGAACTTTATTTCATGTATTATATTATCTATACTACTTTTACCTTTATCCAGTTCAGTCTGTTCACTCTTGGCCACACGAGGCCATGCCCGACGTCTCAACTGATGTCCTTAAAATTCAGTGTACAACTTCGGTCACAACGTAATACGGGCAAATCACGCTCCACATTTGGATTTTATGTATTTATTTTATTATTGTTTCCTGTACAAGCTCATCTGTAGCGGGTCTGAATGTGCCCGCTGTGCCCTATGCCCTGCAGAAAACCCGGCGCAGAAATAGCGGGATTAGCGGCTCTTTGAGGCACGGATTAGAGCCACTTTCCCAAGACGCCCATTCCCGGTGCCACGGCTCTTAAAGCGGAAGGACCGGAAACCAGACGGATTCACAATGCAAAATAATTAAAGTATGAGTACACTTGGCTATTGGAGAGATACGTTTAATTGAAAAAAAAAAAAAAACATTAAAACCCCATTACACCATACACACGAGGCTTTTCCCCCCTGTTAGGTTGATTTAAAGAAGTCTGCATGGTAGCAACTAACATTTTTATTAGTGGAAACTACTTATTAAATTTATTTTCACTTATACTTTTGAACTACGTACTATAGAAAAGTATTGAATTATATAATAAGAATTATTTTAATAATACGGTTCAGTGGAAATATAAGGTAAATGAACGGAAAAGCAAAAAGCACAGGTTGACTTTAAAGCTCTGTTCCACGGCGGCCAATTATTTATTTATTTATTTTATTTATTTTTACATTAAAACGAGTAAGAAAACTAAAATAAACATTTACTATTGAATAATTACTAATTCATAATGAAATTTAAAGCTAGGTAAAGAAAGTGATCGTCTTGTTTATATCCTAGGTGGAAGACAAATTGCAATAAATTTTGAATAAATTAGCATTGAAAATATTTTTCACACTTGCATTGTGTGGACATGGCAACAACAACAACAAAAAAAAACTTTAAAACTTTAATCTTCCCCAGTTGTGAGCGCACGCACACACACACACACACACACACACACACACACACACACACACACACACACACGCACATACATACACACACACGCACTTATACATACACACGCACGCACACACATACACTCACACAAACCGCGCGCTTGAACAATTTTTCTTTTATTTTACATACTTCGTCAGTCAGAATAAATCAGCTTTAATATTGAGTCAAATGTGAAATCGTTTATTAATGTTCTCTGCAATTGTGCGACCACATTACTACTCCAGACAGGTTTAAGATACGCGTTGGAAATCATCTACAGTCGGTCATTAAAGACCAAAAGGAGATCCTTGGAAGGGACTACCCACTTTTTGGGTGCTCAACAAATTCAGCATATTTGTCAAATTAAATCCATATGTGACTAATATCATATCGTAAATGTTTTTCTTCAAAGAAATAGAATGAAAAATCTATTAAAATCACAGCCGAGTTTTCGCGGTTGCGAGGGAGCTCACAAATTGCATACAGTTACAACAGATCACAGTTTCGAAGGCTAGCACAGATTAAAAAAAACACATGTACCATTTATATAAGACACACATTGATTGTCTCTTAAAAACTACATATTGATTCCTTATAAACACTTTTTCTTAAATAAAGTAGTGCATCCAGGTCGCCCTGGGGGCGTTCAGCACACACACGCACACGCGCGCGCACACACACACACACACACACACAGACACACACTCATTCTCTCTTCTGTTCACATTGTCCTGATGGAAGTGTCTCTCGTTTGGCCAACATAGACATAAGTCGGCGTGCTGTAAGAGGTTTCGGATGCAGAAGCCTGCGCGTTCCAGACACTTTAATTATAAACTGTATTCTTTTAACATGTTTGTCACCTCCTCTTTTCATGGGTTGGGATTTGTTCCATGGCTGTGAACTAACTTATTACAAGTTCGTTGGAGTTCTTTTTTTCCTTAAATAACAGCTTGTGGTCATGTCTTGTCTATGCGCTTTTATGTGACTCCTGGACCATTTACATAATTTACGTGTTATTTAGAAACAGCAGTGACTAGCTCGAGGCAGGCGCCGCGCAACTCATCCACCTCACGAAATTTAGGTCTGATTTCTGAAGGATGGCAGGTATGCAGTGTGTCTTGTCTAGTCTTTTAGATTTTTTTTTTTTGTTTAGAAAAAAAAACCCTTGCTTGCTTTTCTCACAACACCTGAAACTTCCAGGAGGAAGTCTGATCTTTGTAATCCAAGCAGTCAGCGTTGAAGTTGAGCTTCCAAGAGGATGTTTGATCTTTGTAGTCCAGGCAGTCTGCAGCAGCGGAGTTGAAACCGAGGCCCGTGGCGCCGTAGCCCTGAGCGGACGGTTGGTTCAGGTGGCTGGTCACGGCGCTGGTGCTCATGGGGCTGAGAGCAGAGGCTGCTGGCGCCGAAAGCTGGTGGTGCATGGGCGCCAGGTATGAGCCGCACTCCATGCCACCAAAGTAGGAGGCTGAGCCCGCGTAGCCTTGGCCGTAACCGGATGTCGCCTGTGTGTAGGTCATCGGGTACGAGCGCTGCATGCACGACGACGACGAGGAGGTGGAGAGCACTTCCGACAGCGGCGAGATGGACGCCGGGCTCCAAATGGACACGGGTGCTGCCGTGCTGGATATAGCAGGTACTGAGGTACTTGAGGGCGGCGTGAACTGACCGCTAGCGCCGCTCTCTGAGCTCGCCTCTCGCGCCGGGGAGCTCTTCTTCTTGGCCGGGCGCACTTTGTTCTGGCCACCGTTTTGCTGCTGCTGTTGCTGCTGTCGGCATTTTGCGCGCCGATTTTTGAACCAAACCTGGCATAAAAAAAGACGACCCTTAGAAACATACAGTGTTTAATACACTCATTAATAGCTTTAATTTGACAGATTTAATGACACAATATTTCTACTTTCAAAATAACTTTCAAAATATAGTTTGCATTTCTTCCTCATTTCTGGTTTGATGAACATAGGCACTAGGAAATTATTCTATGATGTGCTGATTGTTATACCTAAATATATTTTAACGAAATATAGAATATGACCAATACTTTGTCACTACTGTTATTACTATACTGTATACTCTGTTATTTTGTACACAACTGACCTGCACACGGGACTCCGGCAGGTTGATTTTCAGGGCAACTTCCTCGCGCATGAAGATGTCCGGGTAGCGCGTTTTAGCGAACAGCGCCTCGAGCACGTCGAGCTGAGCCCGAGTGAACGTTGTTCTTTCCCGACGCTGCTTTCGAGGAGTAGCTGTTTCCAACAAAACACAAAATGTCCGCGATGAAAGCGCGCCAACATAAACTTTGGCAGTAAGAAACAGGCCATTTATACCTTATAGGCTCCTAAAAGCACATGGCAACACCGGCTTGTGTAAATAGGTACATGTTTCATAACATCGCCTGATATTACAAGCTCAATAGTTGATATATATGATATAAAGAAATGTACGAGTTCTTATTCTAGTGGATAAAATAGATCGTCACACGTTATATATTTATAATTTATAATAAAGAATTATTGATATTTGCTACTATTCACATAGTTTTTCGATCACACATTACTTGTTAGACCATTTTGTTTTTTGTTCTCAACAATACGGAGTGATCAGCTGATGTAGGCATATACGACTTCTTTAAAATAATTTACAATAAAAAAATATATGCATTATTTACAGTGATGTTGTAAATATAGGCCTAGATAAGTCAAACATAACTCAATATAAGTTGTCTAGCATTATAAAATAAAACATTACAAGGAGTAACTGGTATACAGAACGAATGTAATCGTTGCAGGAGGGAGAAGATAGGCCGTATAGAGTATTGAAATCAAGCAGATCAACTTTATGGAAGTTAGACAGATACTGACTTTTTGTCTGACACTGCAAAGGCAGGTGAATCTTTGTGACTAACCTGGATATCCCACAGACGGATGCAGAAGGTCCATACCGGACGTGGTTAAACTTAGCCCGTTAACCGGGTAAGGCGGTTGCTTAAGATACGACATCATGCTAAAGATGGTCGCGGAGGTAAAGTTGGAGTAAATACTGAAGAAGGCTTCTTCTTTCGCACCTCTTTTGGTCCGAGGCTTCAGTAGAGGTGGATCCCAAATCCTGGTCCAAAATCACAGAGACAAGGATAGAAGTTCAGAAATAGACAAGACGTAGTTTAGTGAATGAACCCAGCGCTCCGACTGCCATCGGAACACAAAATAAAGCGCGTGCACGCAGCAGCTGCGCTCTTAAAGCCACTGCAGATCTCCAGCTGTCCTCATGAAGTGAGCAAGACTCATCTCAACACCCCCACACACCCCACCATCCCAACACACCCCACCATCCCTGCCCCCTTACCTATACTCCCCATCTATCCCCCCAAAGTAACATCTAATTGCAACAAGTCCCCGCGATGCACAAAACATAGTCTTGCTAATGTATACATGCGGCAAGAATGTCGATTTGCATAGGGACCAGGCTAATTGTCTTCGGCATAAGGGAACTGATTGGAGACCATTTGTGGCAACAAAGGCCGCTGTTAGACCGATAAATAAGGCCGATAACAAAAGCCTCCTAGCAAGAAGCACAAGTAACAATGAGGGAGAACCTCATTGCTCCCTCCTCAGCCATTAAATTAGTGTATGCATTCATAATTAGGTATTTTAATGCTCCCTGGTATTCCTGTAAATCGAAATGTGATTGTTATGACCAGAGTTACCTACCAGTGGTTAACGAGTCGTTAGTAAAAATTTGTTCACAACTAACACCCAGTTCAGACCCTCTCTAATTGGATTCGAGGTTTTAGATTATTTGGAGTGCTTTGGGGTTAGAAGGTGAAGAAGCCAGGCATTTTGCTATTATAAGCAATGAACCACATCAAAGGATAAAAAAAAACTCGGTTTAGGAAGTAAATGATTTCAAGTCTACCTAAAAGACAAATGTTTATTCGCGTTAATAGGGTACTTAAGGGATGAGTTACATATAGGTCAATTCCCAATAAACAAAACCTAAACGGCGAAATTATAAAACCTTTTGTAATTTAATTCAATAATTTCCACATAAATAATTTTATTTGGCATTTTTCAGCTTGCCTAATTAGCAACAGTTATTTTAAAACGCGACCCCACCTGGAGGGCTTCCTAACTTATCCAGGAGTTTGAGTTTTTTTTTTTAATCCAACGGTTTTCTCGCTCAATCTGTCACTTGCCTCGTCTACCAGTTGCACGGTCGCTCGATAGTAATGACCTCATCCAAGAACTAATTATGGTAAATGTTTTTGTTGACAAATTAACGATATAATCCTGATGGCACGCGTTCCCCTAATTACTGGACGCTGAATCTCCGAACCTACAGTTGAACATTTGGCCACCTTGATTAAGTGAACTATGAGAAATCTCTCTCTCTCTCTCTCTCTCTCTCTCTCTCTCTCTCTCTCTCTCTCTCTCTCAGTTTTATCATGTATACACACGATTCACCCTTATTCCATATTTCATGCCAAAGCCTATATTGGTCCAAACACATAACATTATACACATTTATAACTTTACATAATTCAGATTAATTACGGTATATAGCCTACATATATACACATTCATATATTTACAACATCAGTTAAATTTCACGATTTTAGGGTAGGCCTGTCTCTTGCGCCGTTTCAGTATAGTCTATGCGTCACCGAATTAAATACTTTGCATTAATCTAATGCATCGCGTAGAATACACAGCGCAGCGAACGGAAAGTTCCTATCGTTATCCCAAACGTCAATATGGAAAGGGTTTGTCTTTGACGTAGCTCTGTGTCTTTCACGCTTCTGTAATTATCGTCCTTTGTCTTCATTTCGCTTACTTCACACTGTGTCTTAAGCAGCCAAGAGAACAGATTTACACGTGGATTGGAACTATGTTTAAACCCATTCTAATATCAAAGTATGACTGTCGAAAAACTACGATTAACATATAGCCAACGACAAACGGCCCCCCGAAGTTTGGGAACCAGTTAATAAACAGGTGACAGAAATATGCCCGCTTTCACCAAACAATCCGAAACCATAAAATAAAAATATTGGTGGTAATAATAATAATAATAATAATAATAATAATAGTCTGAAAAATATTGCCACTGCATAACTGATGTAAAAGAAAAAGCAAAAAATCGACTACTTACTCTGCAAGCCTTCTGTTGGATGTAATCTGCAGAGTGTAAATTAGGTCCGATAATTCAGGCTACATCCAACTGTTACCTTAATATTTATGGTGATTTTTCCCCCTTCTAACCAAAACCGTCATCTAAACACGAGAATCCTGGAACTTAAAAGCTTCAGCTGCTCGACTTAAACGGACAGCAGACGAAATCGTTTAGGGAGATTAAAGTGCGTACGGTTATAATTGGCCGGTCTTCAGGCGGACTTGCCCGTGTGTGATTTGTACAGCGCGCTGGCCAATGGAGAGGCGGCTCTGGGACTCGCGGGCTGGACGCGGCTCCCCTCACCGGGCCCTTGGCAGCGAAACAAACGTCGCAGGCTACTTTTTGACGCGCAAACTCCTCAGCCAATCAGAGAACAGCATCACTGGACCGCGTTCGAGAGTCCAAATGTGCGTAACTTTCTATCTTAATAGCCCATATCTAACCTTGCCGAGTTAACATGTTTTAGGTGCCTGTCATGTACACGAACCTTCATTGTTTATATGAGAAGCATGATGCTTGTCTCATGTATTTATGTGTTTATAACATGTGTCAGTGATTTAATTTGCGTATTTGCGGGAATCTCGCTCACGGGCGCACTTACACAGAAGCAAAGGTGACGACAAAGCGTGTACTCTTAATCTCACGAATAATTATCAATCCTAAGAGAGAGAGAAAAAAATCTAGTAGACTCAGCCCCTTATTATCCAAGAGACCGCGTAAAGACGGCACGGTGCAAAAGGAGAAACGCAAACAGTCAATGCAGTCGCTTTTGCACATTTCTCCTGCATTGTGTCGCTCAGCCAGAGGAATTTAAGGAGGTTTAATTGCCTAAAACAATCACCTCGTCCACATGACGGTCACACTGCAAGTGCTCAAGTTGATACATCGAAATGTAACAGATGACTGGAGATGGACTGCCCCTGGACTAGGGCCATGCTGGATAAACCTGAAAGCAGTAGGCAGGGATGCACTACAGGGGTATATGCAACACTTCTCTAAAGTAAACAAAAAACGTTGTGAGCATCTGGGACGATTTTTTGGGAGACAGGCGATCATAACAGTTAGACTGTATAGTCTTAAGAACTGCCAAAAAACAGAGGATCTGACAAAAACACAACTGCGCAGGATCGTCTAAAACAGGTGAGGCTTATTAATCTCACGAGGACATTTCTGGAGCAATATTGACATACACACATTTAAATATCTTTGATCCTTTTACAGTAATGTAACAAGTATTAGAAATCATGTTTTTACTCATCACTGATCACAAGGATTCATGGATCCGAATGCATGGCACGTTACATGTAGGAACAATAATGCTTATCTTCTATTCATACTGACTTTAAACAGGTCAGTCCAAAACAAAATATGTCATTTTCCTGTGTTGATGTATAATAATAATAATAATAATAATAATAATAATAATAATAATAATAATTATTATTATTATTATTATTAACTAATTAAGAACAATATAAATAAATATCAAAATAATAAGAATGTTAGAATGTATTATTATTATTATTATTATTATTATTATTATTACTGTTGTTGTTGTTGTTGCTGTTGTTGATAAAGTTTTTAATGTTTGTATAATAATGTATAAAATGTTTAATTAAACACTTGCACCTTAGAATAATTCTCGATTGTATAAATAATTGTAACACATAGTTATCATTTCAGGCATTTCAGAGCACTGCGTAAAGCATTGACCAAACTCTACTCTGTATTTGAACACGCCTAGCGATGCTGTCATTGAATAATCATGCACATGCTGATGAACAGATTTAGCCTTTTCCCTACTTTCTGCTTCCCTCAGCAGATGTAACTGAAGAAAAAATATTTTCAAAGTGATTTCAGGAGCAGACGTACAAGTTCCCTGTATCTACTGCTGGCCAGGACATGGAAGACAAATTACATTTATAGCCACGACTGGGTTCAGACTGTCAGCAGAAAACCTCCTGAGATTTTTGAAAAATCTTAAGAGGAACAAAAGAGGGACATTCAAACATCTTCGGAAAGTCAGATTAGTTAATCTTTTTTTCTCTTTTAGAAAGCAGAAACATTTAGGAATTTTATTTCAAGCAATTATTAAACTTCTGACAAAGGCCTATTAGCTAAATAATAAAATATCTACATAAATCTGTATATAAACTGCCACTAATTAATTATTAACATTAATAAAGTTAAATTACACAAAGAAATGAATAAAACACGTGCACGATTTACTAAAATATGTTGTAAATAACAGTTAAATAATAATAATAATAATAATAATAATAATAATAATAATAATAATAATAAAGAGAGATGTACATCGTTTTTTGCTGGAGATACAGCAGTATAGAAAGCAGCTCTTTTGTGTGGGAATGATTCCAGTAAAGAAGAACAGTCGCGCTCCGCCTGACGAGGCAGCGACGCTCTTTAAAACCGTTCAATTATTTATCAAGCGCTCAAACGCCCGGAGTCCGGAGGGGATTTTTGGATCCTTGAAGGACTTGTAATTTATTTAAGTAAAAAAGAGCAACTGCTACGAGCGGCATAAATAATGCAGAGGCGTTCCTTCTCATCAGCATCCTGTGTTTAGTTTAAGTCAATATAATTATTTATTTTATGTACCCTTATTGACTGATTAAAATGTTCAAACAATTAATTATTAAACTATTAATTATTAAAATTTTATTAACATGAATTACTACTACTACTACTACTACTACTACTAATAATAATAATAATAAACTTAACGAACAATATATAATTATCTAAATAATAAATAATAAGGCTCACATTTTAAATTCAGATAAAATCATAAAACCGTATTGGCTTGTGTTAAAAGTTATAAATTTAAATGAAATTGCACTCGATTTGAAGAGGTGAAGCAAAACCAGATCCCCCTGGGTCCTCCTAAACACGCCCATCTATTAATCCTCCCGGAATTGTATGATAGTAGGGTACCAATCTGAGATCATTAGAGACACTGACACCTCTAAAGCTTTTAATCTCTCTCTCTCTCTCTCTCTCTCTCTCTCTCTCTCTCTCTCTCTCTCTCACACACACACACACACAGGGCAGATGCAAAAGTTTGGAAAATGGATTACCAAAGACAATAAAAAAACAAAACAAAAAAAAACAAATATTTTCCCAAAATGCTTAATGTCGGTATATGAAGAAGAATTTACAGACTGAAATAGAGCTCATAGCTCATTTTTACACGGGCTGGTAAACACAAGCATTTTATAAAGGAAGAGTGAAAAGAAGCAGGAGGCCTGTAATTAATGCCTGTTCATAAACCCGACTTTGGGATATTCTGGACTGAAAAGAAAGGGGATGATTATGATTATGATTAGATTATGAATATATTATACCTTCAATATAAGCGTATAGGCCGGGGACGATTTTCAGGCTGCATCAGAAAAAAGCACCAAATAAGTGCATGATTGTGAGCAGCATGCTGTATGTGATATGAGTCAGAATGTAACCCGTTCATAGATCCAGAGCAGCTGCCAAAAAAAAAAAAAAAAAAAAGTTACTGACAAACCCAGTAGGTTGACTGAAAAACTAATGTCAAAGGGATGGACTCAAGTTTGACTGCGGATTGATTGGAATCAATAAAAAAAACCTTGCTACACACCGCGCCCTGGTTTCTCGTTATGTGACTGTAACCTTTAGAAGGCTAGTCTGATTGCCACACATTACACTCGCAGAGTTAGTTGAGCAGTTTTGAAAATAATGAGCTCTGGGACAACAATAGTGAATTTCCGGACCGTGATCCCACTGCTGTAATAGAGTCCAACGCTACGCTGGTGATGGATTTCCCTGAATGTGATGCTGATGTTTCATTATTGTGACATGTTCAAATGGCATAGCAGAGAGAGAGAGAGAGAGAGAGAGAGAGAGAGAGAGAGAGAGAGACTGCTTTAATGAGCGGAGCACTTGAACGTGAAGGTGTATTTGCACAGAGTAATTAGTGTGAATAAAAGAGGCTGTTTGATCCTTATTGACATTCCTAATTTCCCCTGTGCCACGTGTTCCCGGTGTTGAACAACTTAAAACGGAGTTAAACGAGACGCTCCACGGTCTGAGAAAATCAGTGATGGGAGATCGGAGGGTGATGGAGGAAAATGAAAAAGGAATTATTTACACTGGCTAGAGAGAGAGAGAGAGAGAGAGAGAGAGAGAGAGGGGGGGGGGTGTTTTTGGTCCTGTTCTAATGTTAAAGTACATGAAGTAAATTTAGGTGGTTTGTGAAAAGCAATTTTTTTTTTTTTACATACAATACTTAAATCTTGATTTAATTTTTATGTGACTTCTTACTGCTTTATGATCATGTTTTGAAAATGTACATAGATGATTTACTCAAGTTATTCATGAATATTTGCATATTTATGTATTTATACGGCAACATCTAAGATAACCAAAATGATCATTTAGACTAACCAGGGAAGTTTGCATCATATTACAACTTAATAATATCTCTACACACAATATTATGATAACTATAAACACTCTAAATAACTCTAAAATGTTTTTTTTACACAGTCATCGTGGTATTTACAATGAGAATAAAAAGTACGCTAATCTGTATCCTGAATAGGCTTATTAATGCAAACTTTAATTTCAGAATGAATACAACATGTTTCACCTTAAACCTCCACCTTTGACCGGAGACAATAAAAAATTTTTTGGCAATGCATTTCTGCACATGGCCTGCATGATACTGTATAATTTAATAAAATAAATAAAATAAAATAAAATTATTAAGTGGGAGCATTTTCTCCGTCATTCATATGCAGCAGTTATTAATAACTACAACAGCCAAATTGTTTGTCTGTTATTTGTGCAGAAGCCAAGTGACAAACAAATGGTTGCAATTAAAACACACTTTAACACTGTCAGCAGTGTAAGTAGGCAAACTATGCACAGAGGTAGAAAGATCAATTAGGATTTCTTCAGTTATAATAATAATAATAATAATAATAATAATAATGGTTGCAGTATATACCTTCTGTATTTAACTGTTGCTGCCTTGTGTGTGTGTGTGTGTGTGTGTGTGTGTGTGTGTGTGTGTGTGTGTGTGTGTGTGTGTGTGTGTGTGTGTGTGTGTGTGTATTCGAACCTGCCCTGCAGTGTGGAGCTCACCCTTCTCCCCAAGTTCAAAGGCACAGGAGCTCAGAGGGCTGGATTTGTTCAAGCATATTTGGTAAACCCCTGGATTTGAATTGTAGTGTGCAAGGCCAGAAGATCATGTTTAAAAAATATTATATTGTAAAATTTTGCGTGAAATCCCCATAATAAATTCACCAAGTGTGCACAAGAAATGGCTATTGATATTTGTGGACGTAAGTTTCTTTCTTTCTTTTTTTCTTTTTTTGCTCTGATTTCCTTTAGAGTTACAGGTGCATGCAGTACAGAGGGTATATGTGACTATTTTTTTTAAAGTACAAAAACACCACATAGAAAATTGAGTAAATATTTTTCCACCACTAAAAATGATTATAAAAGTGTCTCTACTTTGTCTCTTTTTCATATTTTAAGGTTAATTCTGTTGACTATTGACCAACAATATCACACATTTTCTACTTAATTTGAGTTTCATTCTCCTTAGCACCATGCCACAAATGAATAAAGTAAGCTTTATATTCAGAAATGTATTTATATTATTACTGCTCATAACACTATTTGTGGCTCTCAAAAGAAGAAAAGAAATATATTGTGAGACCTGGTGGCATAAAATATGACAAATAGGTTATAAAGCTGAAATTTGATGTAAGCTATTTACAGTACTAGTGTATTTACAGTACAAAACTTTGGACATATGTTTGGATTTGATTTCTACTTTCTAGAACAATAGAATAAAAAAAACCTATGAAATAACACATATGGCGTTAGTTAAGTAACAACAACAACAACAACAACAACAACAACAACAGTTAGTTGTTATTTCAAGACATGAAGGTAAGCTGTTCTGGAATAGTTCTTGCAAGAACAGTATTGTCAAATGCATTTGTAAAACCAATCAAGCACAATGATGAAACTGGTTCTCATGAAGACCATCCCAGGAAAGCAAGACCAAAACTTACCTCTACTGCAGAGTTATCAGCCTCAAAAATCACCAAATCTCAGTTTGGAGCTGTTATGAAGGCTTTACAGAATATAAGTAGCAGTAACTGTCCAAAGGAGATTAATACATATTTTGGATGCCATCAGCTTTGTTTTCACGATAGAGAAAATAAAAATAAAAATTGGGAAAGACCATGGAGTTAGAAGGTGTCCAAATGTTTAACTGATAGTCTATGTATTTGAATGACGCTCTTAGATGAAGCCCATTTAAATAATCTGTTTTCATCTTTTAACACAAACCCACATTTTGAACTTTCTGACACACACACACACACACACACACACACACACACACACACACACACACACACACACACACACACACACACACACACACACACACACACACACACACACACAGAGCCACACCATCATGCTTTAATTATGTGATATAATTAACCCTCCATCCAGTTTGAAAAGCATGCGAGCTGAGGACGAGCCCCCATGTGGGTTGAGCATTCCTTGTTTGTGCCGAGTCCAAACCCCACGTTGTTTTGAGTGACACTCTGGCAATCTCCCTCAAAGACCCTCGATTAGTATCCAAAATATACCCCCTCTCACAACTACATAGTGTCTGTTTACACGTGTAAGAACACACACACAAGCAAACACACCCATTGCATGTACATAAAACCCCACCCCTACCCCCTTTACTCTCAGATATATACACAGACACATCTGCACTGATTCCGGCATTGCCAGGTTCTCTCAACTCTATCTATCTCTTTCAGTCTGGTGGATGCTGTCTGTCATGACTTGTGACAGTTGGATGTTTCCATTATTCCCACCGTGTTCGTGCCATGTTCGCAACGTTCCCAGCCTACAGTCCAGCACTTTCCCAGCCTCAGGCTGCCAGCCGTTCTTAGCAGTTGGGAATCTCTGAGGGCTTGTCCGTCAACTGGAACCCTCCCCTCCAATTAGGACTGTAAACACAAGGCAATCTGTGCTGTGCTGTGCTGTGTGTGTGTGTGTGTGTGTGTAAGGAGGCGTCAAACTGGCTCCTGAAGCTTGGTGAGCTGTCCAGCTATGATAAAAACGACACCCAGGTTCTCATCAGTGTGATCTCTCCATCTCTTTTTCTCCTCTGGAGGGGAATGGGCCAAGATAAGCAGACAGTGTGGAGACTACACAAACACACACACACAAAAACACACGCACGCGCACACACACACACACACACACACACACACACACACACACACACACACACACACACACACACACACACACACACACACACACACACACACACACACAGTAATGTTTGCCAGACGGGAGTTGGAGATTGTAGAGTATTTGCAGGTTATTGACAGAGGAGCGATGAGAATGTTTAAACTAGTAATCTTATTTATCTTTGTTATTTATGTGTGATTTTATTATCTCTTACTGTAATGTAAAATCATTTGTGTAACATAACGTAAACTACAATAAATATTCACTAACCTGAACTCCAAGGTAAAACAAATGACTTTTTTTTTAAAGACTTCAGGTTCTATTAGAAGATGATATACTTTACATTTCTGTACAGTATTAAACGGCTTCTCTATATGTAGACAGTGCTGCAATGCATAAAAAGCAAAGAGTTGTAAAATAATGAAAGGAAATCCCTCCTGTGCTTTGGAGGCTTGCATTTGAATACTTTTATCTGTCCAAACACACCTGTTCTATTTTAAGAAATGTGCTTATTTATGTATATAATATGTATTGATTCATGATTCCTAGTTCTAATAAATTCGTTTAACACAATAAATTCATTGGAAAGCTTTAAAAAACTAAGTCCTGATTACGCTATTTTTATGCTGACCAACATCACAGATCAGATTATTGTCTTGGTTACCCAGAGAAGCCAAGCACAACTAAAAAGAATGCTGAATCTGACGGAGTTGCAGACTGAGACGGAGCTCTGGAAGTGCGTGCGTGTGTGTGTGTGTGTGTGTGTGTGTGTGTGTGTGTGTGTGTGTGTGTGTGTGTGTGTGTGTGTGTGTGTGTGTGTGTGTGTGTGTGTGGGTGGGTGTGGGTGTGCATGTGTGTTGGGGGTGGGAAGACTGAGAATCCTGAGTGTCCAGCGCCTCTCGGCTGGTGATGGGGATGCAGGAATTTGTGTGGACCCACTGCCAGGAAAATGTCAGGCGGAAAACGAGGAAAGATGGGGGAGTTACTGTATGTTAATAGCTGCTGGTGAAAGTGGAAGATACATGCTTTAGGAGCTGACAGTAGTTGGACAGTGTAGTCAAATCCTTCAATATTTCACTTTTATATGTTACATGTTAGATGAGTAGAAATTGCAAACTGGAGCAAAGGCACATATGTATTAAATACCTAAGAAGAATTATATAAAGTTCCGAATGGAATTTTTTAGGGATCGTATTTGCGATGTATCAATTGATATGGGTTTTATTTATAATAGTATACAGATTCTACAGTTCTGTTTGTGTTTGACCACTGAAAGAACTTACATTTTAAAAAATACTTTTAGATATTTAAATGTTTCTGTCACATAATAAATTTCATAGACATGGTCCTAGACCAAACATGCGTATGCCCAATATTTTTCTTAGATATAAAAAGTAAATAATGATCTTATAATCTGTGACTTATTCTTACCTTAACAGACTATGAACAAATACTGCAGTTGTCATGCTCTGAGAATGTGTTCAATGCTGATTCAATTCTAAATATATTTTATGAAATGTTCAAATAACCCATTATGTAGCACAGTGCACACAAGTATGTTAACATGTACACCGTACATGTACGTATTCACATGTGACATGTACATATGAAAGAACATAAATGTGAAACTGCTGAGAGGGGAAGTGTGGCTCAGTCGCATTGGGGGCATTATGGTTCTAGCTGTCGAGCTTATGGGGCCCAGTTCAATAAAGCAGCAGCATAATGGGCTGCACCACAGTGGAGCCCATCGAGTCATGGTGCAACATCATGCTCCGCAGCAGGGGAAGACATCGGGCAGATGGGTCCAGTGTAGCGCTACAACTCCCTCCCCTCTATACTCTATTTTTCACTCTGTGTCTCTCCCTCCCGCTCTTGATCTCTCACGCCACAGTGGGTTTGATCAGAGTCTAAGTCTGATGAATTGGGCAAAAAGGGTGACAGTGCATAGGAGAAGATGAGCAAGGTGCAACATGGAGTGACAATATGGACTGTGTATAACATGCATGATTGATGACAGACAAGGAATGTGTAAATAATAAATGAAAGAATGTATAGCAAAAAAAAAAAAGAGAATGTGATCGGATCAAAGAGAGAGAGAGAGAGAGAGAGAGAGAGAGAGAGAGAGAGTTAGGACAAATGTGGGACTGAAAGTGAGAGGCCAGGCATTTTCCTTTGAAATGCCCACTCAGGGGTAAAAGCCTAGAGGGACAGGCTGGACAGACAGGCAGTCACCACTCTGGGCGCGAGTCCAGCAACCCTCCATCATTCCCACCAGATCCCCCCTCCTCATCAAGGCCAGACTGGCCGTGTCCACTCCTCTCGCCATCATTCAGCCAGCCCCCAATGGACCAACTGGAGCCTCGTAAAGTCTGCTTGCCAACCAATGGCTCAGACCCAAACTGCAGGGGAAAAAAAAGCTTCCCCTAATCGATCTGCCCCACCACAACAACCTCTGCAGTGTGAGTGAGTGATTACTTTGGGATGTCACATTTCATTAAACATAAACCGTGTGACAGGTATGGCTGTTGCTATGATATAATCAAAATGTAACCTATCCATACCTTATAGAAAATTGTGAAAAAAAAACACTATATTTCTCCTTTCTTAAGGTTTCTCCTTCTTTTGCTTTTGCAGGTTTTTGCCTTTTGGGTTTATGTTCTTTATTTAGATTTTTTCTTCTGTTATATAAACTGCATATGCTTCAACTGATCCACCGCTTCCTAATCTTCTACTCCTGGTCTGTGTATTTGCTCCAACCTCCAGGATCTTGACTAGCATTCCATATCCCCATAGCAACAGTAGCAGGCCCTCATGATTCGGCATTATGTGAGCGGGAGTTTTGCCAAAGCCTAAGAGTTTGGGTGGGAATATCATAGGAGGTCACATGAGGAGCACATGAGGACCTGTTCACTGAAGTAACAATAAAGGGAATGAACAATTACTCTTACTGCCATCAAGTGGTGACAAGCATCCCATATAACCATCAGGTTCGGTATTAGTTAAAGAGGTTAAAGGCAGACCTTTTTTTTTTTTTTTTTTTTTGCATTTGACAGGTTTATAAAGGTTATTGAAAATTTGTACACCTGATATGAGATCATCTGGAGTCTTGTGCACTAGTTAACTAGGTCTTACTTGAACTCCGCAATTGCTTGCTGTTAAAATGAGCATCTGTGAACCATTTACTATATTTACTGATAACAGGATTTGCTTGTCCTAATAGTGAGTGTAAATATTGTGTGCTATAATCAGAATGACGTTGCTGTATTGTTTACTTCCAGTCATTAGGTACAAGCAATTTCACTCCTATTTTTAAAATTCATCATAACTTCTTTTTTTCACAGCATAACTTATTTCTGCTTCTTAATCATGGTTTTGAGTTTATTCAAATCTATTTTGTAATATCTGGTGTGTTTAAAAAGTCTTTCCTTATTGAAATCAATAAAAAAAAACATTTTTAATGAAAACTGACCTGATGGTTTCCACTAACCATTAGTAGATTAGATTAGATTAGATTAGATTAGATTAGATTAGATTAGTTTAGATTAGATTCAACTTTATTGTCCATGTGCAGCGTGCATGTACAGAGCCAATGAAATGCAGTTAGCATTTAACCAGAAGTGCATAAGTGGCAAGTGGCCTATTTATAACAAATAAATACAATGTGTTATACAAACAGAAGATGCATTTGGTAATAGAGTTCTGGTATATATATAGTGATATAGTAATGTGCAGTATAGCAACATTGTGCAGTGAATGTGCTATAGTGAAGGTGCATTAGGTAATAAAGATGTGGAATATATAATGGTGTACATCATAATATAGTGTCTTGCATAACTGTAGTAACATTGCAGTGGATTAGCATGTCTGGAAGATTACATGCCTAGTTACATACTATACAGATAGTATACTGGGGAATAGTGGTTAATCACAACTCCCAATTCAACTGGGCTATACTTAATGGTTTGTGATTTCAAGAATGTTTAGCCTTTCTGCTGTGTTTTCAGAGCTGCAATGTATATGGCACATGTCTGCACCTTGGCGTAAACATAAAAGGACAGATGAGTGTAAGTGAATGCTACATATTGAGTGGCAGCTAAAGAGAAAGAATAAGGAGGTGGAGGGTGTCAAGTTTTTTTTACAGGCACATCGTTAACCTCCTGGGTCTGTTGGGGAATCAGCTCTGTTCTGGAGGCTTATAGCATGGGGGCATTTGTTTGTCGGACCCCCTGGGTGGGAGGGGGTGAGGGGGTGGCAGACCCCATGCCTGGGGATGGACTTCCAAACCGCGGTGAGTTGACGAGAGGGGAGGGAATAGAGGAGGCGGAAAGAGTTTGCAACAAAAACACCCCCGGGATCTAGTACTCCTGGGCATGGACACACAGTTAAAGACCAAAGGTGCTGCCTGAAATATTTAGTGATAAATTGTATTCACTACTGCAGACTTAGAGATTTTTGTTTTCAGTTGCAAGATAATAATGCTTTTCCATGTGCACCAACCTAAATGAAGAGCTCTGAATGACCTTCCTTGCTAAAAAACAGCAAAAAGTTGTATTGTACTTTCAAATTCTTGTAAAATCTTTAGCAATTGAATGAGTTTGTTTGCCTTTTTCATCCGACCATTAAATGCCAATATCTTCAGTCTATTAGATTGTCTTCAGAACTATGTAATTAATTTACAGTATATAGCAAAAATGTTTATTTAAAGTGTTGGGGTCTAAAAAGAACAAGCTGGTAGATATGCCTGCTGCTCATTTTTGGAGGTGTACAGGCCACACAACCAATAGAACAAAAGCAACGCACCATCTTGCATTGTATCTACCATATGCCTTATACTGCTGAGCTGGTAAATACTCTTACAAGCAACGCATTTCAAACCAACCTCTCACCCCCTGTCTCTTTCTCACCCACCCAACAGTGCACCACTATTTTCCTACCTCTTTATCCCTTTTAATTAGAAGGCAAATTCTGCAGGGCTAGAGAGACCTAATCCTTAGCTGCCCAACAATGCACAGAGTTTGCTTTGAACAGCCGACCTGCAGGCCTCTGTGTCCCAGCCCCCAGTCCTTAAAGCATGTCCCTCCTTATTGCTCCTGAACTAACCCAGAAAAGGTGGTATTGCATGCATAGAACATCACTATGCAAGGTTGAAGATGCGGAGCCAAACCCAAGATTAGCTGAAAACATCAGATTAAATAAACACAGATCACAGATCAAGTTAAAGTCATGACCCTCACTGTCTTACCAAAATGTGGTCTGCAGTTACATTCCATGATACGTCATGATAAATAAGTGACCTACGCCACTTTATACCTTACTCCCATAGGAATGAAGTTCTTGAATAATAAATTAAAGAGTTATGTTGGCTTTAATAATTCTATAATTCTTAATTCAATTTTTGCATATAGGTTAATATTTGTAGACAGTTGAGGGTAGAATAGGGCAGGGGAGAGAGGGAGAGAGGACGAAAGGAGGAGAATAGAAAGTGAGGGGTGAGAATGAGAGAGGAGCATCGCAATATAGCAGTGACAGCTTGTTTCCACTAATTTACATATATATTAATGTTGCTCATTGTAAAGAAAGGATCTCATTAGTTTGTGTGATTTTCTCTCAAGATGCAGTTTGTGGATATTCATAAAACTCATCATTACATTCACACGAGAGGGTGTGTGTGTGTGTGTGTGCATGTGAATGTGTGCCTTTTAACACTGATGTTTTGGGAAAACAAAGATAAGGTCTTATAAAATTTAACCCTAACAAGAACATTTTCATTTTCCAGTCATTTTCATTGCTCCGCAAAATAAAAATGGCATCAAAAGTTGCCATTGTACAATTCTTGTGTATTTTTACATAGTATTTCCATTGCAATTTTAAACATGTGTTATCACCCTTCCCCTGGCCTATTACACTGACTAAAAGTGATTATTCCTAAAAGTTAAAATGGACATACTGTTTACTCTCACTCCTAAGACTGTTGTCTACAAAGCCCTAACAGCCTCTTAATTCCTGATGTTGCTATGGATTTTGATGTAATCACACAAAATCATGATAGGGTAAATGTTGGGTAGAAGGGAATAGTATAATATTAACTATATATGTTTTTATGTAATATAAAGTATCCATCTATTTATCCAGAAACCTCTGGAGTCCAACTAGGGACCGTGGAGGCCAATGAGGATCATAGTATTTATTCCCATTTGTACAACCGCGGTAGGACGTCCGGTCAACACTCGCACGCTTATTCACACATACTACAGGCAATTTGGAATTAATCTACAAATTCGCCTAATCTGCATGTCTTTGAATTCAGGGAAGAAACCAGCAAACTCCATACACGCAGACTCAATGCGGAAATCAAACCCAGGACCTGGAGGTACAAGGCGACAGTGCTAACCACTATAAGGTATGTTGGTGGTAATTGCAGTGAATGTGGGTCATAGGGAATGCAGAGACTATTTCAAGAACACTAGCAATGAGGTGAGATATCAGTTGGACATGGGGAGAAGATTAAAACTCCACAGAGACAGTAACCCAGGTTACACAAGCTACTTCACCTGCATCAGAGCAAGTGTGTGTATTCCTGAGCAAGAAATAAAAAGTCTTTGGACTATGGGAGGAAACCCACCAAGCATGGGGAGAACATGCAAACAGAGATGGGAATCGAGCCTGGCCGGGAATCAAACTCGGATTCTGGCGTGCCACCTGTTACAGGTGTAACTTGTAACTAAATCTACAGGAAATTCTAAGAAACACTATTATGACAACAAATGCAAGACAAACATGAACTTAAATCCAGCAACTTAAATAATCAAGTGATATTAGGTGTGTAGCCCATAAAACACTGCTTTGGTGAAGACCTGGCACTATATGGACAAGTTGCCTCTTGAACTGCTTGCCGCTTGCCTTTAATGTCCCTGGACCAGCTTTCCGTGATCAGGTCCATTTGGATCTCCCAAAGCATTTCTTGGTGTGGAAGATCCTCCACTGCATGAGATGGATGTTACGTGTGGAGCCTTTTCTAATACACATAAAGAGCAGGAACAGGAGCCGGGCTAGGAACTGTAAATACCAAGTAGAGCTAAATGCTGAGAGCAAACATGACTACAACAACAAACGCAAAACAAACATGAGCTCAAATTTGAGCCCAGAACTTAAATACCCCAACCAATATCAAACATGTGACCAGTGGTACAGTAGCTGATGAGAGATACAGTACAGTACCTTCCTGGCACTTATCTGACATATTACAGTTGGGTCATGTGTGACCTTTGGGATTTGTTAGCAGAAGTTAAAAAAAAAATTATGAGCTTTATCAGGTAATTGTACAATTATTCTTGTTTGATTTTATTATCTTATCATTATAGTAGTGGTTAGAGCCTGTAGGTCCCTGTAGCCCTTGAGAGGAAATTACATTTATTTCAATTAATGCTTAAATTAACGACAACTAATAATATACATACCTTATCCTTCCCAAGATTATTTACCAATATAACAAATACAGATTAATTACTAAACTCTTTCTCTTGAAGGCCACGTGGTGGTTGATAAAGACATGATAAACGATCCTTCAGAAGACACCGATTACACACGTACGTTCATTTAACTTCTAAATGGATCACAGCTAATCACTGCAGATAGATGATCCTAAAGCAGGAGCAGGGGTGTGTGGAATGGAAATGAAACATTCGTTTACACATCCTGTCTTAATTACCTAGTCAAACTGTCACTCTGCTTTTTCGCCTCATTACTGAGACAGTGGAGGTTTGCACACGGTCGAAACACTGCGTGTGATAAGACAGAAATATTGCTCGAGTTATACATTACAGGCACAGAAGTGTTTGTTTTCAGGAAACTTGAGTGGTAGTCATTTCGGCTCTTATTATATTGTTACTGTCACACATAACTGCTGGTTAATTGAGTGGGTAACTGATTTAACCCCAGTGGCTGACTTAAATAATCAAACCCCAGCCTGAAAGGAAGTCCACATTCACTATGTACATTTCTGATCCTTGTCTTTTAAAAAACGTAACATTTTTTCCTCTTGAGAATTTGTTCTGTCCCTCTTTATTCACATTTTTCCCTTATAAGTTATGACCTAAATGACTTTAGATTGTTATATTATATTAAACTGCATTTCTGTTGAATGGTCCTCTGATTCCTTGTACAATTTTAAGCTGTGTCTGAAGTATCAGTAAGACCTGATTTCCCTCAGTATAATGCGTTTAGCTTGCTGACACTTGTCTTTTTGCCACCACTGATTATCCTTAAGTCAAATAACCCTTTAGAATTTAATATTATTTATAGATTTTTCCAAAATGTGTAACAAGGCATCCTGCACCTGACTGTTGCGCCTTTGTGTAACATTCAATAACTGTCACATTTCTTTTGCTGTTATTAGAATTAAATACAGACATTAAACATTCTTTCCTAATTTAGCCACAGTTAATTATTTATTCATTCAGGCAGTGACAATTAATAATTGATGCTGACTGGTATCGGTTGTTTTATACCTTGACACAACATGATTAATACTTTGATCTAATGTTAATATACTCCTGATCATAACTCTGAGTCCCCGGAGAGCATCCTGGGAATATAAGTGGTATTTCCCCAAGTACCTTGCAGATGGGGGGGCCATCACAGAGGTCAGTGTGGAGGCCTCGAGGGGCTTGTGCAAATGATTGCTGTATTACGATGGCTCCCCTTGTACAGTTTTGTAGTCTAAATGTTTTGCTGACTTAATTGGCGTCCTCCAGGGATGCCCGGCAGCTGGCTGCCTGATGGCGTGGATGTTTAATTAGCAGGCAGGCACGGTGGGGCAGACAGCTGAGCTGCTGGAAGAGAATGAGGCAGCGAAGCAGTAAGGCAGTTACGGCACAGTGCAGTCCAAACTTCCTCTCCCGCAACATGTGTGAAGTTATTTGTTTTGGAAAAATCTCATGTTTGATTTCCCCTTTCTGGAGACGAGAACAGATGCGATGCAGTTCTGGAAAGTGAGAGAAAGTATGACTGTGATACAGCCAGCAGGGCTGATTCCCATTTAACACAATGAAAAACAGTAGCCATAAATTATAGGATGTATCTGCAATCAGCAGCCCTTCTTAAGTCTTGTTGACAGAGCAGGTTCTTCCCTTTTTTTAATGTATTTTTTTTTTTAAATCAAAGACTTACAGAAAAATAAAATATTAAAATAAGGTTGCCACAAAACAACACAACAAGAACATGAGTCATGCTTAATAAATCAAGTACATTTAACTTCAGGATAGTAAATAAATATGCTCTTTTACTGAGGCAGAATGAAGAATATATTACACATTTGATCGACTAACCTAAAAATAATCATTTCATATCTTTTAATATCAGCATACACAAACTTTCCTTACTCTGGCTTCGTTGTAACCAACTACCTAACATTTAAATCCAATACCAATGAGGAACATTCTGCCAATCAAACATTCTCATGAAACTGGAGATAGAATGAAATGGACAAAGATAGGAACTGAGGGGGTTTGGGGGGATTGTAATGGGATGATTTATAGTGGCGCAACATAAAACTGGGTGCCCTATTGTCTGGAGATTTGGTCTGGAGTTTGATTCGCGTTGACACCACAGCTATCTGTGGATTAGCTTCCAAAGAGAGCTAAACTGGCAGTGATCTTTGGGTATGAACAGCAGTTCAAAAAGATGGCAGACTTCATATGTCCTGGGCTTATCTAGTGGAACTGAGAAATGACCAAACCAGGTGAAAATTGGGATGGAAATCCCAATATGCCACGAAAAAAAAAAAACCTGATGCACTTTTGAGTACAGCGGAAACTAAGCAGCAGTTCCAAGTAGGGCTAAAAAAAAGTAACAAACTTAAGTAACAAAGCAAAAACCACAGGATTTTTCTTCAGCATTCAACTTTTCTTAAAATGTGATTATTTATTGTAATTATTTTCTCAAACAATTCTTTGAAAATGACAAACTCAAAGAACATCAGTTCTACTTTGTATTAAAGAAGGCTGATTATCTGATCCACTTTTGCTTAATGAGGTTTAACTTGTATTTATAAAACTTATTTTATAAATACCTTCACTAGTAGTTAAACTAGGATTACATAGTTGCATGACCAGGATCATTTATAACTGTGTAAATGTTGATACTTAGGACTTTCATGAGCTTTTAAACAAAAATGTGATGTGGCAGATTAAATAAAAATTCATATGCATTGATATAGCAATGATATAGCAATCATCTGTTGTTATCCAGCTAATAGAGCTTCACTGCTTAACAAACATGGACACATGGATTGTATAAATATATACATGAATATAAAGTATATTATTTTTTAGGTACTGAGAATGGGAAATGTGAGGATGGGGGCTGCCTGTAGATATGCTTACTATCATGTTTGTGTATGTATCTTCAAGGCCATGCTTCAGGGTGTCTCCGCGTGAGACAGGAGAATGGAGGTGTCAGTTTGAAGCAGCCAGCAAGGCTTGGCCGGTAAGACATGTTGACTCTGTGCATCTCATTATTGGTCCATGTGTCTGCATAGTCATGCCGGATAATGGAGCTCGTGGCTGGGGCATGGCAACAAGAAATACAAAAGTATTCACTATGCTACAGATTTCAAGGGTAAACAAGGCTCCTTGTGTTTGGGCGATGTGGAAATTGTTAGATGATTTATAAACATCGCCAAGTGAACAAGAGCTAATTATTCTGCATTTTAGAATCTGTTATATGTCTAATATGGATTGTTTTTGTTGAATGTGATGCTGGATAATGTATGGACTTTGTTCATATAAATTAAACAAGAAACCAACAATCACACAAATTCTTGCAGAACACAGCATCCCTAGAAAAGGACTGTTAATAGTTTGGCCTGATGCTCTAATATTATATAATCTCTCTTTCCATAACCATTAATATATCCCCAAATATAATTTGAACTATATTTCCTTTCATGTGCATCACCACATCCCTATCATACAACCAGTCTTCTATGTGAGCTCAGTTCTTTAGTGCTTAGTTTTCTTCTTCAAACAGCTCTTGGTGTTGACTTGTCTATACCTGACCATTTTTAAAAGTTTAATTTTACTTTATATCTATCCCTAATGATTTAAAGTAACGCAAAAATCTGAAATGCCTTGCCAAGTATGTCACTCTTTGATGGGAATTGAAAGTGCAGTTTTGTGTGTGTGTGTGTGTGTGTGTGTGTGTGTGTGTGTGTGTGTGTGTGTGTGTGTGTGTGTGTGTGTGTGTGTGTGTGTGTGTGTGTGTGAAAGAGAGAGAGAGAGAGAGAGAGAGAGAGAGAACTGACAGGTTCATTTGCTCCATGAAGAGTGGTGCTTAGGGTAGATGAAAGACTTTGTATCTTCACTTCAGCAGGTCAAGCTGGGCAGCGCTCATCCGTGAAGCGTTGCCTTTCTCCTTCCTCCACTTTTTTCTTGGCTTTTCAACAGCACTCTGCCTTGTTCGCCTTTTATTCTCTCCTTTCCACCTGATTATTTCATCTGTTTGAACTTTGGATAAATCACAGAATAAGGGGTTGGCTAAACTTTCATAGCCAAAAGCCTTCCTGAAGGTTGCTAATGTTTAATAAAAATATGATATATAAAAGCATGTAAATTATTTCACACAACACCCTGAACAGTGTTTAAAACCATAATAAAATGTACGTTTGGGACGCAAAACAGAACTGAAGAATAACTGGGCATTTTACCTTTTCAGAACCTGTTTGGGTTTGGAGGCCTCACAGATGCTCAGTGTTCATAGAAAAAAAAAAGAAAAAACAATTCTCTACCCAAATTTATGGAATAAACAGAGCAAAACATCATAAAGGTTGATGTTTGTTCCTTAAAACAAAAGGACCTTCTATCAAACTCCCATTAGATACGAGGAATTGAGTGAGCAGCTTGCTCTGTGCTCCAATTGCTGAGGTGATAACACGCAGCAAAGGCAGGCCAGCTGACTAATTGCATGCTGAATATTTATAGTCCAGACAATTAGTTTCCACCTTTTATATGCAAACAAACAGCCAAAGCTAGGAAACAGAGAGCGTGAAAGAGAGAGAGAGAGAGAGAGAGAGAGAGAGAGAGGACAAGAAGTAATTAAGATGATGAAAACAGGACACAGACAGGCTGTCTGTTGTACAGTGATTTGTGGCAAACAAACACAATAATTAGCCTGTCATTGTAGGATAATGAAATTGGCGGCATTTTTCTCTCTTTGCTAAGTGCCATCCGGCATGAAGACATTTTACTTCCTCCTCATCCATATGGCATGTAGCGAGAGTGATAGGCTTTGTCTTTGACAGTTCAAAGGTCACCATGTGTGAGGTGCCTCCTGGGAGAGGTTATGGAGTTTGGTGGACTGGCATGATTGAGTGGTAACGTGGGGTCACGGAGAGTAGTGGGGCTGAAGGAATGCTTATGAATACTTGAATGCATGCTTAATTGATTTTGTACATACACACACACACACACACACACACACACACACACACACACACACACACACACACACACACACACACACACACACACACACACACACAAACATTTACTTCTTTATTTCTTGCTTGCATGCTTTTTGAAATGTTATTTTGTATAAGTAAATAATTCCTGTGTCACGTAAGCATGCATACATACAGCATTGATGTTATGAGTTTCTACAACTGTACTAGAGTGATAAACACTGTTTTTACAACATTTTACATACTGAACACTTTAATTATGGTAGTGGATTGAGAGTTGGTGAAGGCCATAGCATAAAATTTACATTGTTGTCCTATTCTTTAAACTATTCAGTGAGTCCGTTGTGTCCTTTGGAGACCATTCCCATCTACCTCTCTTGCCTTGCAAATTTTGCAATAAATTTGCATTGGTGGCGCTTACTTCTGGTTGCACGTACTGTATGCTCGAGAGCCACTCAAAACCTGTTTGCATGGTTCCCAAAAATATTGTAAAGCACATCAGCAGTGATGAAACGGAACCACTTTCAGTTTGGTTTTTAAACCAGCCGGTGCCAAGAGGAAGGATCAATTAAGGTTAAGGTTGAGGTTTAATGACTATTTAATTCGAATTACAATTAATTTACATGTCTTTTCTAAATGTTTTGATTGTTTTTATATGCACAAATAAGATTATAATGTTGGAAATTGGTTATGTTGGTTTATTGGTTCTTTGGATGGTTGGAATTAATTATCATATCATTTACATTTTGTCCTTTGGGAAAATGCACACAAATTTTCGCCTTAAGAACTCGGATTTGAATGCGGATGCAGAGGTGCCACTGTCCTATCAAAGTGATCAGACAGAAAAGCTCGGTATTGATTTGCGCTTCCACTCCTATCTACAGCAACAAGTCAACACAGCGGCACAGAAAACCTGGCAGCATGGAAAGGTGCATTTACCATATAATCTGCACTAAAGCAGCCACCCGTGAACAACACAGTGCATGTTCTTGGACATAGTGACTATTATCAGATGGCACTGTGGTGCAGGATGTTGGGTTTGGTTCTGAGCTTAGGTTACTTTCTCTGTGGTTTCCCATGTTCCCTCCTGTATGGGTTTCCTTTGGGTTTCCTTTATTCCTACCACCTGAATGGACGTGCAACACAAGACACGGTATGAATGAGTGTGTACATATGTGTGCATGATGTCCTCATCCAGGGATGGATTAGTACCCTATTTAGGGTGTGTCCCTGATTAGCACAGAGTGTTACATCTGCATATATTGCCACCCTGATCAGAATGAATGACTGAATATTTGGACATCTAATTTTTGCACTCATGCAAAAGACATAAAAAGATATGAATTTCAGACCAAATTTCTAAAAGAACTTATAGTCTTAGATGTTTATGTTTTTGCACACTAACTGTAACCACTGATTACTTAGATACAGTATTTCTGCTTCATATGCTACAAATGGGTTTAGCATAGTGCTATATGTTTACGTAATGGAGTACACTTATGATGGGTGCACAGCTATCGCAGGACTTGTAACAATCACTTAATTTCCCTTTTATTTCTCTTTTATTTGTATTAAAAACTGTTTCACTGCCTTGTTATTTTTTTTGGTCATTGTTTTGACCAAATTTTACAGATGACTGGATCCTTACGAAAAGATATAAGACAATATTATTCAGATAGTCTTTATGATGACTTAAAGAAAAAAGTGATGGAGCTGTGTTGCTTAATGAGTACAGAACTGTGCAAAAGTCTTGAGCCACACCTCAATTCCTTCATATTGTGTTTCCAAAGAGCCAGACTTGTATTTTTAATGTAGTCTTGAGGAATAGTTCTCCAGGCTTTCTGAAGGCATTTTTTTCATCCTGGTTTGGGCATGTATTTTGCCCTTATTTTCAGTCTGACCAGTTGGACACTATAGATCATTCAGGCATAAAAAACACCAAACATAAGGCATGAACCAGTGAGAAACTGGTGCAGATGTTGACAGGTGATCAGGCGGGTGATTAGTATAACTGGAGCTGAGTGGCTTTGAGAAGGGAAATGAGGCTGCTGTTGAGGTTTTTAAAAAAGCAACCAATCTTTAGGCACTTTGCAGCCTGTTTCATGTAATCTATATAATTTTATTTAATTTCTGAAGAAATGAAGTGGGCCAAGACTTTTGCACAGTAAAGTATATTACTGTACATACTTAAAATACAGAGTACACTATATGCATACACAAGGTATTTAAAGCAAAGAATCACAATTTATTTTCTATTAGTAAATTGTGCTTACATTTAAGCATTTACAAAGCATAGCATTGGTGAGCTACAAACTGATTCTTCAAAGCATTATTAAGCATATGACAATGGTGCCCATGTCAGTGCCAATTTATAAATAAAATGCAAAAAAAGCCAATTAAAAAAACAAAAACAAAATTAGTTTTCAATCTAACAGAGTAGTTTACTGGGTTGTGGATGCAATACACATTGTGTTAAGAAAAGAGTTGTCATTAATGTAATTTACACCCATACTTGTTGTAGATGTTTAAATTTGTTTAAATTTGTTTAATTATTTTTTTCCACAGAAGTGGAAAAGATTTCATGCTTTGTCGTAAAAGTGGTACCAGATATACACTTTTATACACATTTCACCAAGAAGCCCAAAGAAAAGGGATACATGTCATTCTTTGTGTGTTAAAGATATAGTGTCTTATCAGTGGCACACGTGTGTGTCTGTTATTAAGTGCTGCTTTATCGGCACACTTGTCTTGCATGCAAGTGTATATGTGTGAGGGCACAGGTTCGGCAGGCTGCCTGCTCTGTGGGCAGGATCATTCAAAGGCAGCTGATTTGATATATGGCTCTGATAGGAGCTGTAGAAGGGCCTTTGTTGCCTGCTATTGTTGCTCAGCTTAAGCCCAAACCTTCTTCTTCTTTCTGACTAGCTGGGTTAATAACGTTGATAAAGCATCGCTTTGATAGAATCATCTTTGTTCATTTGCCTCTGTCTGTCTGCCTTTCTCTTTCCTTTTCCTCGCTGTCTGTTCACTAAGAAAGCCTTAGCCTTAGAAACTGGTTCCCTCATCACGCCTAATACCTGTCAGTCAAGAACAAAGAGCCTAATTATGCCTTACTTATTAATATTTACATGAAGTATTTACTCCTGGATGGATCAAACAACAAATGTAACATTTACACCTTTTAAGTCAGAAGCACAATAAACAAGCAGGTATGCATCTCTTGGGATAATTTTCTGGTCAGTCAGATAATGTAAAGCAATTTTTCAATCTGCTTCTTCTTTCCCATTCATGCACTATCAGTCATAACTTTCATATACAGTTCTTTTTAATTCAAAATCTTGTTTTGTATCATAAAACAGTGCTGATTATAAACAGTGGCAAGAAAACACAGCCAGAGATACAAGATGTAACATAAAAAATAAAAGCAACATTTCGAAAATGTATATATATATAAAGGAAATATATAAATAAAAAATATCGAAAAAATAAATGTGATTTAGTTAACAAGCAAACCTCAACAGTTTAAAGTGTTTAAGCACTTTCAGTAGATAGTAATGTCTATGACGTAGTTTCACTTAAACCTTAAAAAAAATACTTAATAGTTGTTATATGGTTCTGGGTGGACCCTGCTTCATACCCTGAGGCCCCCTGAGATGATATTAAAAAGCAGTATAGAGTATGAGTGGCCTATATTGGTGTGTCGAGTGGCCTATAATGGTTCTGGCCTATATTTCTCTGGTACTCAGCTTGTACCTCGGTGGTCTATAATCCTAAATAGTAAAAATCTGATATCAGATATAAAGCTGACAAAGGAGAAAAAAACATCTACGTTTCATTTATAAATGCAGGTAAATGTATTGATGCAAATGATGCATATAAGGGAAGACGTTACATTCATGTACTGAGATAGCAGGCAGTGTTTTACTGTAGTGGTTTAAATCCATCCAGTTTTCGTAATACACTCAGAAGACCATCACAATTCATTCATATCTTTCAGTTTTATTCTGAATGAAGAGAGAAACGTGTGCATAAAATAACATTTGTGAGCATGAGTGGATTGATCACACGAACACACAGTGACTTACTTAAAATCACAGTTATTATTGTCTGTATACAGTATGTGATTGCATACACCCCCTTCTCTCTCGCTAATCTCTGCAGGTATTTCTTTCCTCTGCGTTATTAGAATGCAGCCAATGTTCTCTATTGATGCATGTCAGAGGCTCATTCTTTCATCTCCAACATTTAATTTACCATCCTGTTGTGTGGCTAATCCCGTGTCGTGCCATTTCCTCCGCTCCTCAGATTGCTCTCTCAAAGCCCCTTCTTTGGTCAGATAAAGGGGAAGGTAATCGCCATTGTCAGCCACAGATACACCGCCGTGCTCCCCCCCACTTTAGGCCCAAATGAAAGGGGCTGTACTGGCCTTCCGCCCCACTAATCACTGGCCTGCTTCTCAGCAAGAGTGGACCCAGTGGCTAGCACACTTTCATCCTAAGAGAGAAAAAGAGACAGAGAGAGAGGAAGTGGATCTGTTTTTTTTTTCATAAAACTTAAAAATTCAAGGCTGCACAGCATGGATAATATAATACCCTGCCTGGTCAAAAAAGAGAGAGAGGAAGTGGATCTGGTTTTTAATAAAACTTATAAAACCAAGGCTGTGCAGTGTGGATAATATAATACACTGCCTGGACAAGCTATGAAAAAAAAAAGTCGTTCATTTGATTTCTTTCAACCACCTTTTACTTTGGTTACAGCATGCATTGTGGTGGACAATTAATGTATGGAAATAGTTCCTTGCGTGCCTATCATTTGTCATTTAATCCTGAAATATACCATCAATCCACAGATGTGATATCCTGGTCATTCAGTACATTAAGATAGCTGAGTTTATTTTATTCCTACGCAATGTTGCTGAGCCTAGACATGACCAACTCTCAGAAGCAACCTCAGATTATTGCACTGCTTGCAGAGGCAGTGAGCGCTGTATATGATGGGTACATCTATTTATGCACTTTATGTACCTTTCTTACCGTGATGCGGACATCACTCTGGTATAGTATAAAATACTTTCATCAGACCACATTTTTTCCCATTTCTCCAAAGTCAAATCTCTATGTTCCCCAGCAGATTGTAGCTTTTTTCTGATTAGCCACAATACAAAGTTTTCTTATAGCCATACAGCCGTTTATCCCCAATAATGTGAGTTCCTGTCACTTTGTGCAGGTGGAAAAGTGTTTACTTTCACTATGAAACATAGCTGTGATTTTAATTGGATTATTAGCTTACAATACATTTAAGCAATCTCCATTCATGACCTTTCTCTGGCCACAAAACTATAAACAGAGGGGAAAAAATTGCAAAACTATATTTACAGCCTTCAGTAATGTCTTTGGGAGGTCTTAATGCAACCCCAGTAATATAAAATCTCCTTAGATTTTTTTGTGCTTGAATCAGGCTGATAATTTGACCCTTTTGAAACAGGGATTTTTTATGCCCTGCACTGTATTTAATTAGTGAATTTAAGACATTCCAAGTCTAAGACATCTATGACAAACTTTGCACACATACACTTAAAAATATTAGATTTGGACGACCACTGGGTATTTTTTAAATTCCTTTCAATTTGGCAATTTTGAAATTTCCTTTTAATTTGGCAACCGCATCAGTTGTTGGTACAATTAAAACATGAGCAATTTAATGAAAAAATGGCTTACATTTGTCGAAAAAGGTGTAATTAGATTTTCAGTAGATTTTAAAATAGTGAACAAGAACTTTATGCGGGGGTGATAAATGTCTGCAAGTCACTTAAAGTCTGGGGCTATGTTATTTTTCCCTGAAAAGAAATGAGATGCTCCTATTAGCTGAGGGAAGAGTCATTTTAACTGTAGAGAAGATCAAGTACAATGAGATTATCTTAATGGTAAATGATGAGAAAGGCAACATGAGATTTGGTCTGACTGACTGACTGACTGACTGACTGACTGACTGACTGAATGAATGAATGAATGAATGAATGATTGTTTTCACCTGATCCTTTTCTGGATCTTCCAGGTTTAATAATGGTGACTGTTAGCTGGTACATGTCATAAGCTATGTAAACCATATACAGTATAAATGACTGTAAAATACTGTACAGCCTATAGAAATAAATGATACAATTATACTTTGGGCTGGTTCAGTCTTCATGAGATGATTTTTGCTTGTAATATTTTGAAATCAAAGTTTAACATGTTCAGGAAATAAACATTTATTTACTGATAAAAACAATGAAATGCAATAATTGAGAATTTTAAAACACAGAATAAAAATATATTATCTATTAAATTAATTAATTAATTCAATATTGAATGATGTTTCAATGAAAGCTACAATTTATCCTTGACATATCAAAGTTACCATTAATCTTTGCCAGACATATTTCCCCTACACATTTTCAAAGGTGCCCTTCTCTGCAATAATCACAAAGGCCCTTACAAGGGCAATGGTCTCTCGAGTGTGTATTGGCCCAAGCGCATCTCTTAAGTGAAGAGCACTAGCAGAATCTGGAGGCTACAATAGCTGCCGTGCTTTTAGCTTGTCTGCTACACTAACACCAGTCACCTCCTCTGACACTGCTCATTACTGTGGCTGCCTGTGAGAGGGAAATCCTCTTTGACTCAAGTGAAGGAGCTGCTTAATATACAAAGCAAATTAATTGATGAAATAGCTGTGTGGTACACTGTTGCCCAGAATCGGAAGGATGGGGGCAGTGATGAATTCCTGTGATGTGGCCCTAGCTTAAGGTTGTAATCCCTGGCCAACAGATTCTTCTCTCTCTCTCTCTCTCTCTCTCTCTCTCTCTCTCTCTCTCTCTCTCTCTCTCTCGCTCTTGCTCTCGCTCTCGCTCGCTCTCGCCTGCATACGAAGCCCCTCAGCTAAGGATCACTGCAAGCTTAATTAGAGGGTGGGGGTAAGCATGTAAGAGGGAAATGGGATGGAGGTGTAGCTAATTAAGATCATAGCTTGGCCTGAAATGGTTTAAATTGCAGTGTTACTGGAGTCGCATCCCAAGGGAAAGAAAAAAGAGTGAGTAGCAAATAATCGCTGCACTGTCCAAAATAGGAGATTTAAGAAAAAGCATAACATCAGAATGAGTTTTCTCAAA